>VDFB02012158.1:0-13785 GCA_007258455.2 Sequoia sempervirens
TAAATAAATGAATTACATTTACTTATTTAATGTCACTAATTGTCTTAATTAAATGAATTGATTAATTTATTTAATTAATTAATCTTATTTGCTAAATTAAATAATTAAATTTAATTATTTAATTGTCAATTTACTATTCCTCTCATTTTAAATAAATAAAATTATTTAAAATGTTATCACTTTCTTAATTGTCAGTCCATTTTGGTAAATAATCTGAAAAAGATTATTTATTATCTCATAAAATCATTATTTTGAATTAATTTAATTCAAAATGGTAACTAATCTTCCAAAGATCAAGTAATCGAGCAGATTCTTGATTTTCCAAATCTGATCTTCAGTCCAACTCTTATCTTTTTGATTTTTCGAATCTCGCAAATCAGGTAGTCTTTATCTTCTTGATTTTCGAAAATCTTTATTTTCTAATTAATTTCTCTTTTATTCTCCACTGTTGATTTGATTATCTGAGATATTATCTTGACCATTCAATTAATGAATTTTTGCTAACCCTAATTAGGGATTCTCAGATTTAATCTGGACCTTTCATTTTAGGTTCTCGTCATGAATTAATCTCACCCGTACGGCCATTCAAAATGGCATTTTCTATAAAATGCCATTTTCCTCTCACTTTTCAATGACACACACACACATATTATAGGCATTACACTCTTGCACTTGCATTCTTACATTTCTCATAGCATTTATTATTTTCATTCGATCAAATCTTAGCATGTTTAGGCATTGTCAATCATAGTCATAGGCATAGACTTTAGACATTTTATGCAAATCCTTGAAGGCTTGGTGTAGGAATTAGACATTTGCAGATTGCTCGCACAACGAATCTGAGGGAAAAGCATCATCCAACAAGTAAGAAGGTACTATGGAGGTAATCATGGAATTTTTGAGAAACAGGTATAACTGTTTTATTATTTAAATTCCTTTGTACTCGATAGGACTTTGGGTTTATTGTCTTTTGCATTGAATATGCTTGATTAATCTAACACTTAGAAATTATCCTCAGTTACATTGGTGAACCTAGCATTTTGTAGAATTTTTTTTGTTTTTTTGTTTGTTTTCATTGTTTTGCAGGTTACAGCCAAGAAGTCATACGAAATCCCGTCACTTTATTTTGAGCATAGAAAAATAGGTGAATAAGATATTTCAAAACAGTTTCTGGGTTTTGTATATCTCACTCTCATCTTTCCAGAACATTAAGCAGTTTTAAATTTTGTTAAGATTTGAGAAAGTTATGGCCATTTTAGTGATCACTATTTTTTCAATTTAGCTTTTAAAACCCGTGTTTTTCTTTTGTCTATAACGTTTTCTTTGTATAGAATTGTGGAAAATACTTTCTGGGTTTTGAAGGTCTATCATTTATCTTTCTATAGATATCTACGCTTTAAGTTTTCATTAAGTTTTGAGCAAGTTATCGCTGTTTTAATTTTCTGTTGTCATTAAATTTTTAATTTTTTTTGGTTACCAATCTTTGTTGGCAGCATGTGGCGTTGGAGTTTTTTTTGGGTCAAAGACATTTATTCAAACTACTAACATGTGGTTTTGCAGCTACATTTTTCAAAGATTTATCTCTCAAACTACTTGTTTGCATTTTTTAATTTAGGAACATTTCTTTTGGTGCTCTAAAAATAATTTTGTTTGCAAGTGTCTGATTGTGTTTGAACAAATGGTAGGTGATTATGCTCTCACCTTGTGAAAACTCGGTGATGAGAAAACCAAACCCATTTTATCTGTTGTACACCCTCATGATTTGGTATATCGAAGTATCCTCTCCCCTTACACACTTGTGCAATTTTGGGTGTAAGAGAAATGGTTACTAACTCTAGAACTTGGGCCTGTTCTGGTGGGAAAATGTACTCACCCTAGGACGACTTAGATTGGTAGCACCCTAAACCCGAGGGACTTCTAGCCGGTATATAAAAGTGGGTTCTTGGGGAAAGCCTAAGAATCACGAGTGTGGTTCTGATGAGATGGATCCGAAAGGGGACTCTCAC
The DNA here is from genome assembly GCA_007258455.2 of Sequoia sempervirens. Classification (NCBI taxonomy): domain Eukaryota; kingdom Viridiplantae; phylum Streptophyta; class Pinopsida; order Cupressales; family Cupressaceae; genus Sequoia; species Sequoia sempervirens. Next base: position 2,007 of record VDFB02012158.1, read on the forward strand.
CGCATGGATCATGCCCCACGAATAGAATGCCCAAATTAAATACCCCTTGTTTTAGTGTCCAACTGTTCTTTGGCCATTGCTTGGTATAGTGCAGGGTACAATATCATGCCCGAAGACACTAACTACTGATCCCCTTGAGTAGAGATAGTAGTTCTTGGGAAGTCACTACCCAATAATCTGAATTTGGTGTGCTCGAATGACGTTAATGAGCCGTGGAGGGGAGCCAATGCCACCAAAATACTAAGCTATCCGCTCTCGAGAAGGAAAGGTGTTTATCACCAATCCGAGGTATATCGGTGGGCTATATCAAGTATACAAACCCTTGGTCTATTGGCCTTTTTAGGATTGTACTTGTCTCATGTGCGCTTGCTTACAGTCAAAATATCGTGCTTGCAAGTGTTTTCTAGATACTGAAACAAATCAAATAACAGTCAAACATCTAGAAACAACCAAGTCAAACATTGGACCTTTTTTGACTCATTTCACAACATGAACATGCAATCTTCTATGAACATTCCATCTTCATCACAAAACATTTTTTAGCCATTAATAAAAAAAGACCAAAATGGACGAGTATATGTCAAAGACTTAGAAGCTGCAACGCAAAATCCTGATATAGTCTCCTTTGTAGAAAAATCAATCTTACGTGACCCTTAAAGGTAGCTAGCCATGCTTTTGGATGAAGGGGCTAAGTTACCACAAGGCTTTGACATAAATACTTTGCCACCTCCATCCGTCTACCCTCACCATCAACAGTCACTTAACACAAATCCTGCCATGAATTCCCAACAAACGTCCACTTGTCACCCTTATCCTAACCTTGACAAGGGAAGCCAACTGTCCACTAGTCCATTCCAAACCTCCATGTCATATTCTGATCCTTCACCTATCAATCCCGTCCAAGTCTACATGCCTTATCAACCATCTACCAACTCATGTCAAGTCCTCACATCATACCATATCGATCCCGTCCAAGTCTCCAAGTCCTATTTTAGTCAACCTTACACTAATCCAGATCAAGACTCCATGGCATATCTGATTGAAGTCCCCATGTCACATCCTATTCCATCACATCCTAATCCAGTCCAAGACTCCACTTCATACCCTAGTCCCTCACATACTAGTCCAATGCAAGTACCCATGTCATATCCTAGTCCTTCACATACTAGTCCAGTCCAAGTCCCCACATCCTATCCTAGTCCGTCATTCATTAATCCTTTTCAAGTCACCCTCTCATAAGCCACATCTAGTCATGAAAATTATATCATAGTCCAAAGTCACATCCCATCGTCTACACTTGAGGATACTGTTGTGCAATTTTGCACACACGCCGCACTTGGAGTAGGGACCCCCTTTTTTCTGATTTCAAATGTCTCTTGGACCTTTGGTTTTTATTGGTTTTGTCCTTTCGAGGTCTCGGGATGTTGGTCTTGCTTACCTTGGTCTTACCCTAAAGATTGAATTGATCAAACTTGGTTTTTAATGGAGGTCTGGGTTTTGACCTGGGTCCAGGATTTTCTGGCTCACCCGGATTTTCCCGGGTCCTGGTCCATCTTCTATCAATGTCAAATTTTCCAAATTCTGGGTTTCTGGTTGAATCCAGGATTTTCTAGATCACGCGGATTTTCTCAAATTTCGTCAAATTCTTGGAAGGGTGTGTTGTCTACGGAGTTCATGCTCACCAGGATAGTTCGGCTAGCTCGGATTTTTCTGAAATTCCATTTCAACCTCGGGTTTCCAAATTTTCTTGATATGTCTTATCGGCCTTTAATGCTTGAGGTACTTCCTCTCTGGCGTGAGTGTGGGTGAATTTAAGGTCTTTTAGTGCTCTTCCTAATTTCATTGTGCATTTTCCATTTGCTCTAGCGCTTGAGTTTGTTCATTCTTGAGCTTTGATCGGTGGATTTGGTCTGCTCACGCATGGATTCCTTGGGTGTTTGTGTTGATATTTTCATCAGTAGGGCACCCTGATTCGCAGTGATTGCCTTGTGCCCAAGGTTCATCCGGATTTAATCCATGGTAAGTCATTTTTGACTTCTCCTATTGTTTGCGCTCTGTGATTAAATCTTTTGGGTTGTTGTTGATGGTTATTTGGGTCAGCCCTTGTTTATTTTCATGGTTACATATTTATCGAATTAGGGTTTGATTCGCCTTTCCACGGGTTTAACACCTGCACCGTGCATCCCTTCGTTTATCAATTGAATGTCAGGTATACCCCTGTGACTAGGTGCTCCAATTACGGCCTTGACTTGTTGACGCGTAATCTGGTATATTTTGAGAGGCAAGGTTTCGAGTTGACTGCCCAAGGTTGTTAAGTTTGGTGGAGTCATCATGATCCTCATCTTGAGACCCCGGTGTGCCCTAGTTTCATCATTTTGAGGGATAGTGTCTGAATTTCGAGCTCGCCTTAACTCTCATGGCAGAGGTTTGGCTGTTAAATTTAGGGCATCATTATTTCATTGCAGGGATCAACCATTTGAGAGTTTTTGGGAATTTAAATTCAAGTGCAGTTGAAAAATTTGGCTTATTCGGGTTGATTTTATGTTCGTCGGATTCAGATAGGGGGTTTGTATGATAACTTGATTAATGGTCAGCGCGTCGAATGATCGTCGGGTTTTCGAGGTGTCCACAGAATTTCCGTGCACCCGGATTTTCCCGGATTTTTTCCATTTCCCCGAAGTATGATGAGTTCTCGAAATTTCGAGCTGCTTGTGGAAATCTGAAATGTCCGAATTTTTTTGGTTTTCTACCTAGTTTCACTTGATTTTGATTTTCCAACTTGAAGTGATGAATTAAATGTTGGATGCTGATTTCTAGTTGCTAAATGGATGAATCTCATGATAATCATGCATCTCTTTTGTCTGTATTGATGATTTATTTGATGAATGATGTCTTGGTAGCAGGAGTCCGTCTGGGTTGGATTTCTTCAAAATTCTACCCCGATTGGATTTTCCCTGATTACTTCATTTTCCCGAATTACTACATTTTCCCAGATTTTCAAGACTGATGATTAATGATTTATCTTAATGATTTCATGTGGTTCCAAGGCTAACCTTTGATTGAAATATGGATGATAATTGGATTTTCATGAGGCTCTTTTATGAATGCAAGCTAAATTGAGCAAGGCAGCGGTAGGAAAGTCCAAGGGAGATACAGAGGGATCCTCAGTTACAGATGCAGAAAAGATAAGGTTAGATGTGAAGAATTAGTTGCTGGATAGTAAGGTGGCTTCAGTTTGGTCAGAGGTTTCGGATACCAATGTAGGAGCTTGGAGATATGAAGAGTTCAAAGAAAGGTTAGCTCAGAAGGATTTATCAGTCCTGACCAAGGGAGTGGTAAAATCCAGATTGGCTCATGTGGCAGGATTTCCTCTTGCAATTCAATGCTATGAATTGATATTAGAGTGTGTCCGACACTATGACTTTGATACATGGAGGATTGTTAGCACTAATGGGAGAGTATTGGCAAACTTTAATCCAGTTTCCATTGCCCAGGAATTTGATATGTCAAACTTATCATGTGTATGTGCCCTGGACATGGACTTGGCTAGGACTTATTATGAGGATGAACCCACCAAAGCCCAGCAGATGATCAATTCCTAGCTTGAAAAGCCAAAATCTCATTTTTCCAAGCTGCCTAAATAGCTACACAGGGTCAAGTTTCGACAAGATATATATGATGCAATCACACTGTTGAGCAGGGTGGTGGGCTTGAAGAGTGCTGGGGCATTGGAGAATTGGATGGTGCATGTTATTAACAAGATTGAGCAAGGCATCAATTACCATTGGGCAGGGATTATCAGTGCAATGATTGACAGGCAGATGAGAGATGTGCTAGAGACAAAGAAATTCACCATGGCATCTTATGTGATGTATTTACTTGCCAAATTTTATCCATATAGGGGATTGAGTCCAAAAGGAACATTTGGGCAAGATGTCATCTATGAGGTGTACCCTAAGTTGCACCTAGGGAATTAGAATTATAGAAGAGCAAATGATGCATTCACTATGCATATTACTAGGTTGCTTCAGAACGTAGAGCATGTGAGAATTTCTGATGGAGCCAAAGAACTGATTAAAAGATATGGAGCCTGGTTTATACAATTCCCTACCTTCTCCTATATCAGAATTGATGGATGTCCCACTGCTCCATACAGATTGCCTAGATATCCTACTGACCATATCATACTTTTGGAGGTTACCCGACAGATATGTGATTTCGATGCTGTTGTTAAAACAAAAAAGCACAAGATAGGGTTTGGTGGAGATTTTCCCTTGAGAATTGGTATAAGTGAGGTTTTCCCTTCAATTCAATCAGCTCATGCATTAGGGGAGGAGTTGAGTAATTTTGGTTTCTCTTTCCATTCTAAGAGGGAAAGCTTTGACATCACTGGTGAAGCACAAAAGAAGGCTACTAAAGAATATCACCACAGAGATGATCTAGAGGACTACTGGGCTAACAACAAGGATGACTTTGAGGTAAGAAAGAAAAGGTATTCTAGGCTTCCAGTTGATGTAATCAGGATGTACAATGTTAAGTTGATCCCTGATCAGTTGGAGGATGACGAAAATTTAGTCCAGAATCATGCATTTGAATCAGTCAAGGACAAACCCATTGGAGAGGTAAACTGGTCAGAAAGAGAAATAACTGAACTGGAGGAATTGATGGTTCCTATTATGAAATCCACCAAGTCATGGTTGAAACATAAAGTATGGGAGTTGGAGAGTTGAAAGGTACCTTGTACCTTTAATTTGATGGGAAATCTGAATGCTCATTATATCTCAGAGGATTCAGGTGAGGATGATTCTACAAGAAAAACTAAGGTAGGCTCACCTTTTAGGATTAAAATTAGAGGCCCTAAGGAGGGTGAACCTAAAAAGAAAAGAAAACCTAGGGGAAAGAAGAGGAGTCATACTGTGAAAATAGGTAAGTCTATCGAAGAGGAGGAACTTGAGAAAGTAAAGACAGAAGACACTCCTCCGAAGCCAAAAAGGACAAGGATGACCAGGGCTTCTAAGAAGAAAGATCAATAGATTTATGGGGATAAGACGGACCCTCATGTGGTTGATGTGGAGAGTTTAGGAGAGAAAACCTAAGTTTATTCAAGAAGGTCAAGAACTCCATCTCCTAAGGCGACCATGCAAAAGGTAGATCCCCTTTCAATGGCATCGTGTGTAGAGCAACAGAAAGATACCTCTCCTTCATTGGGTATACCTGAGCGGATGACTCATGAAGAGCATGAGACTAGTGAGGAGGCAGAACCATTTAAGGATGGGGAACTTTATGGTGCAGCTGCCGAGTTTGAGGTAGGAGATGTGAAAGTGCATCCTTCTCCATTGGTACAATATGAGGATTTTCCTATAAATAGCAAAGATAATAGATCCCTTGAGAAGGAGGATGTTCTTGTTAAGACTCCATCACCCCTGCAAGAAGAGGAGCCAAAATTGGGGAACAAAGGTGATCAATCTCCTAAAAAGGAAAGGAATGAGATGGTGGATCAGCATGAAGAGGTCAAGAAAGATGAAATCTGGGTGGATCCTGTTTTTTGATTGGCTAGACAAAGAGATTAGAAGGAAATAGGTTATTGTTGAGGACACTCCTCTCAACTGGGATGAAATGTTGGCCAAGATTGGAAAGGGTAAGAAGAAGAAGGTAGCCAAGGTGGTTTCCAAGATTGAAAGAGATGAAGCTAGTAATAGGGTTATTCATATTGCTACCCCTACTGCTGATAAAAGTAGAGATGAGGTCACTGGGAAGGATTATGATATACAGACTATCAGTCTTGGACCCACTTCTATGGAGCAAGATATTGAAGAATATGAGGGGTCCAGTGCAGTGATTATTGGGAGATTGAGGAAGGAAACCCAGTCTAAGCATGAACTAAAGAAAGAGAATGAAAGGCTTAGGAAATGTCTAGAAGACTTAATGAAGCCTTTGCAATCTTTTCACCCATCTTCTTCTGCTACTACTGGTTTCTTGCCAAAGGAAGCCATCTCTGAAATAGAAAAGATGAAAACTTCTACTCTGGCTACAATAAATTGGTTGCAGGAAGTACAGACTAAGGGAGATGATGCAATAAAGGAGATCCTTTCAACTGGAAAGGATGTAATAAGGGCTAAGGAGTTGTTAGATTATGTTTTATCTCAGGATAAGGAGGACACTGATCTCCTATTGCAGAAAACTAGAACAATCATGGAGTATAATAAGGATCAGCTGGTCGTTGATGGAATTCTTTCTTCATCTAGGGTTAATGAGCCTTGGGAGTGGTTTGAAGCCCTGCAAATCTGACACAAAACCATCAAGAAGATCTACAAACGAAAGAAGCAAATAGATGGTAACTTAACTAGTGCTTATGATGGATGCATCACCTTTTTTGAGATAATGACATGTAGGAGGAAGATTGCCCCTAAGTACTTGAGTCTGGAAAAATTGAGGGAATGGTGGCATGATGTTAATACCCCTGATATTGAAAACTCTATGACAGGGCACCAATTTGATGATGCGGCTACTTATCTGGCTGTGGTGGATAAATACTTGGCATGTAAGGGTGATTGGGATACAACGGTTAAGCAGTCAAGGGAAGAGATTAAATTAATTGAATGTCGGCTCAAAATTCTACCCTTGCCACCTGTTGCTGAGTTAGATAAAGTATTTTTGAAAGTTCATGAATTGTTGGATCAAAAAAAGGATAAGGGAGGCGGTAATTAATGTCATGCCACTTCGTGATTTGTGCTTCCCTATTATTATAGGGCATGTGTTGATCCGGGTTGCATTGAGGAATGTGTTTTGGCCAACCTTGATGATGTATTGGCATTTAATGTGTGCCTTATTTTGAATTTCCTGGGGCCGACTTGTTTTGGCTATTTTATTTTGTAAATGTTGGCTGGGCCGACATGTTTTGAGGGTTCTCTTTAAACTGGCATTCTTGCCTCATTTGTAGTGGTTAGACAGATAATAGAGAATTAGACAAGCTAGACTAAGAAAAGCTAGAGCATTCTGTAGTAGAGATAGTAGTTAGTTCTTTTGAGCAAGTGCTGACACAAAATAGTGGAATTGTTGCTGTATTTTGGTGATCTAATACAATTGAAGGAATTGTGGTTTCTCTGGTGAATTTTTTGTGTTAGTTTATTTTGCATGGTTCCTGTTGTTCCATCTTTTGAAATTGCTTGGAGATGTAAGATTTGATGTAAGATTTAGAATGAGATTAGTTTGGTGAATATTGTTCATGGTTTTATGCTTGGAATGTTTGTAGCAATCTTTGGTTTATACTCCCAGTAACTATCTGATTGTAGTAGGCTAGTGAAGTCAATCTGGACCATACATCTATTTGTGCTTAGTTCGATTGTGGATGAATGTCTATGATTTGAAAATTTGTATGCCTTAGAAGATTGCACCTTTCCTGTGATATTGCATTGTGGGTTAAGCAGGAATTGGTTATTTGAGACTAGTCCATTCTAGGTATTCATCATTTTCATTGTTCATCTTAGAAATATTTTAGATTTCATTATATCTCTTATACCCTCATCTTTTACCGTTTCTTTGTCATTTGGTTAGATTTAGGATTTAAGATTATAATATTGCAAAATTTGATAAATTGGAATGATACAGTTTTCTTGTAGTAAAGTCCGATTGTGATTACCAACATTTTCACATATTATCTGAGTTGTTTGTGCATTGTCAAGATGTGACACCCGAGAGACCTTGGGGTGATTTTTAGTAACTTGTTGCTGAAATTACCTTTCAAGAAAGAGATAGAATATTGCATTTTGTCACGAGTTGTTCTTTACATGCAGTACCATCAACAAATTGGCTAGAAGGAGAACTGAATGAATCAACTGGATGGTTTCTTAAGCGCCATCTCTGAGAGAGATATGAAGTCACGGATCTACCCCAAGAGAGGAGGATTTATAGGAATTATAGTTCCCCACTAGGTCAAGGAGGACTCAAGAAAGGGAAGAATCATCATCACCCATCCCTTCACCAGTATCATCTGTATCTTCACTTTCAGAAGTTGAAGCCATACCCATCCCTTAGGCAGTTCCCATTCAGCAACCCCAGCCTATCATTAAACAACCACCACCACCACTCTTACCAATGGCTTTCCTTGATAATAATCCATCTCCCTTATTTTTTAATGCCTACAATGTTATACCCAAGAACCCTGAGCATTTATGTTCAAAATTTCATGTTAATGACCCAAACAGGACCCTTAGAGGAGCATATTAGGATCTTTCAAACTTGTTTTAAAGATAGAGGAATTGCTCATGAGGATGTTGCTTGTAGGTTATTTCCTTATTCATTGGGGGAGGAGGATTTTTACTGGTACAATCACCTCCCATCTAGTTCAATTCTTAACTGGAATGATTTTGAAACTGCCTTTTTACAGAAGTTCAAAATACCTTATAGTGCCAATGAATTGTATCTGCAATTCACTAGAGTCAAGAGAGAGGTGAATGAACCCATATCTAGTTTCAATAATAGGTTTCACCATGCGTATACTAGAATCCAGGATCCTTATGTCTTAGATGATGCTATGACCCTGGGAGTCTATTATGAAGCATTGGATAGCCTTACAACAACCTTTCTGAAATGGAGACCTAATCCTCCAGCCTGCCTAGTTGATGCTTATACAGAAGCAGTCAAGCTTAGCATAGATTTAAGGCAACATTTGGCTAGACCATTGCCTTCTTTAGGACCAGTTGCACATCCAAACCAGGTTCAGGTAGTGAATCAGACACTTGCCAATCGTACGCCAATTATGAATCCAATACTTCAATTGCCTTTGGTGCCACATCCTGGTCCCCCCATGAGCCAGGTATCTCCTATAATGAATTTCCCACAACAACAAGTTAACCAGCCCTTGTATCAGTAGAAACCAACTAGTTTCCCTACCTACCTACAACATTTTGAAGTGTTGCATTAGTCCATGGGATCTGCTACAATGTCTGTTCCTCCTCAGAGTAATTCAAGCCAGAACCCTTGTGGAGATCCAAATAAAGATAGGGTTGATGAAATGGCTGAGCAGATAAAGAAGTTAAACCGAAAGGTGACTTACCTAAGGAATCAAAATAGCCAATTACAAGCTACTCAGAGAAATCTGCAATCCAATCAGAACCGAGATCCACAGGGGCAAAATTTTGATAGAGGATAGCATAATGAAAGGGGGTACAACAATGACAGAGGATATAATCAGGATAGAGGTTACAACAATGAGAGAGGATTCAATAATGACAGAGGGTATAACAATGATAGAAGATAGAATTTTGATAGAGGACAAGGTAGTGGTCCAGGATTTGATAGGAGACAGTCACAAGGATAGAACAAGATGTGGAATACATGACCTAATAATGGAGGAGTCCCCACTCTACTGGATCAACTTGTCAACCAATTTGCTAATCAACCAGTCAGTCAAGACAAGCCTCCCAGTGGTGTATATTTGGCTGAGGCTACCCTATCAGGGTGGTGTAGGCTCCATAAGACAAGTCAGCATTCTGAGTTAGAATGTCTAGAATTTCAAACTGCAACCTCTATTTTCTAGTATGAAGTGGAGAATAATGCAAATGGTTAGGAGATTGTTCCCTCCATCCCCTATGACTCTCCCGTGCTGGTGCTAAACCATGCCCCTTTTCCAGCAAGTGAAGAAAATGTTCAAGAAGAGGAATCTAATTCCCAAGAGGATAAAATAGATCAAATTTGCAATGGAGATGAGGTGGCTCAGTTATTCAATGAGGAGGCAATGAATGATAATGGCCCCTTGGATAAGGAAGAGGCTTATGTTGAAGAAGTGCAGATGTTCCAGAGGCAGGGTAAAGGATATGATTTAAGAGACATGCCCCATAGACGCCCGCAAGCTGGGGGTCCTTTCACCACCTCCATTCCTCCTAATAATTTTAATATCCCTCTAGACCCAAGTGCTAGTAATAATCCACCCTTTCTACATGTTTCTAGGCAGGACCTTTCAAAGGAAAGACAAGTTCAAACCGACCTGCAGAAGGAAAAAACTATTCAAGTAGGTAAAGATAAGGTAGAGGAATCTCCCATAGACATCCCCACTAATCTAAGTGAAGAGCAGATGGCTTTGTATGTTGCTGAAGAGTTCAAGAAATTAAAGGTAAATCTTTTAGTATTCGAGTTACTAAGGTCCCCAACAATTAGGAATGTAGTTCTGGGTGCCTATGTTGCACATCTAGTGTCTTTGGATAAACCTTCTAGCAAGACTATCAACAAGGTTACTGGTCCTCAGGCTGTGAAGACACAAAACTAGGCCTATCAAACTAACTTGCCCCTTGGAGATAAAGGAAAGGAGAAAGACAAGACTCAAGTGGCCCAGGTAAATACTCAGCCAACTTTGTTTCAAGGGAAGACGGATACCCCACCATTCTTGATCTTTGTGCACATATTCGGTAAGAATTTACATAACTGTTTGCTAGATTCTGGTGCTTCTACTAATGTGATTCCATTCAGAGTATGTAGAGCTTTAGGGATTACACCTGTTGACTCCCAGAAGAAGGTAACTCAGTTGGATAGGACTGAAATAAATGTAGTGGGAGAATTAAATATGATTCATATGCAAGTAGCTTCTGACCCAAGAATCCAACAGGTTATCAATATTCAAGTGGCCGATATCCCTGATGCATATGGCCTAATTCTAGGAAGAGATTTTATGAAGGTTCTAAATGGATATGTATCTACTGATCACTCACACATGTGGCTTCCCTGGAAAGGGGTGCCAAATCAGATTAGAATTGAGAGAGAATCAAGAATGAAATACATGATTATGAAATATCAAAATACTTCAAATGAAGTTCTGATATCAGAAATAGGCATGGGAAATTATATGCTGTCGAATCCTTATGAGGAGTCAAATTTAGAGGAGGTATTGATGCTACATTCGATGTCTATTGATACAAAAACAAAATCCAGCAATGCTACCGTTCTAATAGGATCAATTAAGGAAGAGGATGAATTCGAGGATAATCAGATTAGCTTATTGGACAACTTCCAGGAATTCATTAGGTAGTGTATTGAAAACTAGGTTCACCTCAGTAGGAGGACAAACTTTGAAGAGTTACTCTTACCTAACTGGTGTAGAGTTCACAATGCTTCCCATTCAGAGTTGGAATGTTGTTTATGCCAAGCAGCAGTAGAGCAAGTACAAAAATGCATAAATCCAACCCTGGCAGTAAGACAAATATGCAAAGCCCTCCAGAAAATTATAAAGGAAAGAAAGTGATGTCATCCAAGGAATCCTCCAATAGTAATAACTCGAAGGATATGATGAAGAGGAATACAACTGCTAAATGCTGGACCCTTAGATTTGATGGATCTAAATCCAAGCATGGAGTTGGAGCAGGATTCGAATTGATTAGCCCAAAAGGTAAAACCTTCTTTGCAGCTCATATACTTCAATTTCACTATACCAATAACGTAGCAGAAAATGAGGCATTGATTCACGGACTTCTTATGGCACTCAAGAAAAAGGTTAAGGTTCTACAAGTTTTTGGTGATTCTGAGCTGGTAATTAAGCAAGTAAGGAAACAATATTCATGTCATGATAGGAGAATGACTAATTATAGGCATATAGTATGAGACCTCATTGAAGGATTTGATGCCTTCAATATTCAACTGATACCATGATAGAAGAATTAAATTGTAGATTCTCTAGCCCAGGCAGCGAGCACTCTACAGCCCCTATCTTTGTCAGGTTTGAAAAAGTTTACTATAGAATTGACCCTTGTGCCATCAGTTCCAGACAATGTTACTAAATTTCAGGTATTTG
>VDFB02012159.1:0-31493 GCA_007258455.2 Sequoia sempervirens
GAATCATATTCCCCTTTGGGTGATTTAATCCCATGTTAGATCTAAAACTATATTTTACAACATTAAAAACTTTGTTTCTACGTTTCTGAACTTTTTGTTATTAGATTTTTGTTTTAGTTTAATAAGTTTCTTTTTCATTCATTTCATTGCATCTAGCTTAATTTGGTTCATTTGTGCATTGCTTAATTTCAAAATTGCATTTACAAATTTCATTCTAGGTTATTACATTGCATTTCATCATGGATATGTCCTTTGGTAAGATTTGGATGCCCTTGAAATCATTCATGGATGTGTCAAGTTGTTCCTTTGGAAATGATCCTAATAAAATTGAACTCACTCATGCTAGATCAACTCCTAATGCATGCCCTCATCGTGAAGTTGACATCATTGAAGAAGATGATGAAAACATGAATAACTTCATAAATTATTTCCTTAACAACCTTGAGACTAATGCATAATGCATCCTTTTATCCTTCCATGAAAAAACCAACACAACTTGAGATGTTTTCCCTTTTACATACTAAAATTGAGATGCAAGTTGAGCCTAAGTTCCCTATAATAGGTGAATATAGCACCTATAATCAAGAAAACATTCAACCATCCTATATTAACAAAGTGACCTACACTTCCATCAACCTAGAAGAGACATATGGAAAAGGATTCATGATCTTAAACAAACAAGGATGTGATACAACAAGCGAACATGAAATTAATCAACTCTTGGAGCAAATACCAACTGAAGATACCAAAGGGTTAGGATATCAAGATCCTCCTTCCTAAAGAACAACCAATTCCTCGTAACAATGATAAGGATGATAGGATCATCTTAGGTCCTCCTCCTCAACTTCTAACTCAACAAATTGGTGAATCAAGCAAGAAGATTTATGACCTCAAGCAGTTGCCAAATGAAAAAGGTTTACAAATCCTTCTTCGTTTTGGTCTCATAAAATTAGCATCTATTAAAGAACATCAACAAAAAAACAAAAAAGGAACAAGTGCAAACATGTATCATTGAAAATACCATAGAAATTTTGGACATAGTACTAATAAATTTCACTTCTTAAGGAGACTATTGGATGGATTCATTAATTTCGACAATTCCTGTGAATTTACAATTGAATAGCAATGGAACACATTTTTCTCCTTTTCATGTAATAGTTATAGGATCACAATATGCTCACTATTACATGTTTTACATTCATTTCAAATCATTTCAAAATGCAAGGAGCTCATTCTCATCACCTACCTTGGCTCATTCTTGTCTTGCACATAGTGGGGGAAAGAATTAGATAGCCTTGTCCTAGTTTGTCACTTGTTCTTGTCCCTTTGGCTAGTTGTCCACCTTCCATATATGATGAACATGATCGGGATGAAAATGACTTGCTATAGGTTTATTCACATGTGCCTTACTAGTCTTTGCTTTTTTTTCTTTTTCATATTATGTCTATGAATGCGTGTGCATAATGTGATCTCCCCCATGCTATTTTGTTTGATGTCTCTCTCTCTCTTTGTGACATTCCTCTAGATTTGTATCTACATTTATCTCTATGTCATGAAAATTTTATCTTTTTCCTTTGTCTTATGTTTTCCTTTTGGGGATGATGCAAGGCATCGATAAATTTAAGTATCTTCCATGTTGACCCAAAATATTTTCTTTGTTTTCACTCTCTATGTGTCATTCTTCTTGTTCCATGTGTATTTGTGGAATGATGATAGTTTTGAGCTCTATAAAAACATTTAGAAAAAAAATACTGACCTTGAATCCATGGATTCCTTATGTGATTTTTGGGATTTCATTTTGGGGGAAACCCCTTTTCATTTTGTAGCTTCATTTAGAAACATATGAATTGGCATAGGGATTTCCAAATTAGCTCTCATTTCTTCTTCGTTAGCATTTATCATTTGCTACTTTAAAGTAAATTCTCACAACATGGTGTTTAGAAATTTCTTTAAAGTGGGCGCATACATTGACATTATTCTTTTACAACTCATTTTTCATGGTGAGGTTGGGTGTGATGTCCCTCAAGAGAATTATCTCTCTTAGCATATTATATTCCTCTTAGTGGCTTGATGTGACACACTGCATCCCCTAAGTTTTGAATCTTCTATTATTTGATTGGTCCTCTCTTGGAGACATGAGGGACAATGTTCCCTAAGTTAATACCTTACATGAACTAATAAAAACTCCTTTGAATGTACCTTATAGTATTTTGCACTTACAATATTGATTATATGGCCACCTTGCATAACAAACTTTGCTTGCCTATGAGCCATCTTGTTCATTCATGGGTGTCAAGCATACAAAGTTTTGCATGCCTCATGAATTAATTTTGTTCATGTTGTGTGGTACCTTATCAAAGTTATCATGAGGTATAGCTTTGGTATGGTTAGTGTATGGGAGCCAAACTTAGGCATGACTTTTCCATAACCACTTGCTTGTCTATGTGAGCACATACTGGTTGTGTGCATATTTTTCTTGTTATGGGCTCACCTAGTGGATAGCCTGAGGTTCCCCTATCTCTTATGAGTGTGTGTTTGGTTTGCATAGTGGACATCATGTTTCACTTGTAAAAATTTTTGGACAAACAACTTAGATCTAATCCACAGTGTGTGGGACAAACGGTCGAGGCTTGATCCACCCCCTTTTTTTTTTCTTTTTCTTTGTCTTTGGTAGTGTATGCTTGTATCTTGTTGTTCCTTCATACATTATTTACATATGTGTTCTTTTTTTCCTATGTTGTTTTTCCATAGGATCTTGATCTTGGGGGCTTGCAAAACCCTCTTGATCGTTGTCATCCTAACTCACTAGCACTGGTACACTTGGACCCCTCTTGATGCGAGTTTGTCTACATTAGTGTGAGTTTGAAGTAAATTCCTCCTCTCACTAAAATGGGGGCTAAATGTAGTGTAAGAAAATGTATCATTTTACATTTCCATACTTGTTTGGGCCCTCCTTGCTAAAATTAGGCTTCTTTATGCCTTATTTGGTCCTATTTTGCATCCACAAGCCTTATTTAATGTATCTTTTTAAGGATGATCCCGACACATATCTAATAGCCAATCATAATTTAGTGATTTTGGATTGTTTGGCCTAGGTTTAGTGATCTAGGACTCATATGCCAACTTGAGCGTATGGGTCCCTCCTAAGTTTCTAGGCCTGGTCCTAAATTTAGCATAAAACTTAACATTTCTTGAAATATGTCTCCCAAGCCTAGCCTACTAGGACTCATAAGCCCCAACTAGCATATGAGTACTACTTAGCTTGGACCTATTTTAAATTCAAATTCTTTGTTGGATTTTATTCTCCTAGATCTAATGTTGGCTTATAGTGTTGTAATTTCAGGAAATTTGGCATAAACAAGTATAAATAAAAGGTTATTTCACATATTTTCTCATAGAAATTTTCATGAGAAAGTGTGATCTAAGCTTTCAAGCATTCTAGCAATTCAAGAGCTGATTATCAATCATTTTGGAGCTATATTCAAGATTCAAGCATCATGTCAAAGTTACCATGCATCATGTTTGTTTTTGAGCTAACATTTGTGATGTAGGTATTTCATGATTCAAGCAAGTATTCAAGTCAAGATCCATAACATACAATAAATATTCAAGATCTACGTTCATGCTAGCCATTGCATACAAGATTGCAACCTTTGTTCCAAGGTTTTGGTGAGTTGCAACATAGCTAATTTTTTCATTCATCATTCCTCCATTCTATTTCTATTCATTTCAAGGTTTGATTACCAAAATGGGTTTTGACCAAGGAAAACCCCTATCCACTAACAAAAATAAAATAAAATTCCCTCTCTTTGATGTGTGATTTGTAGACTTAGGTTGAAGATACATTGAAGAGAAATATTTCAGAAAGTTGTCATCTTTCTTGCAAGATCATGGAAAGTCACCTACAGGTCATAATTAAATGTTTCAGACTCAAAGATCAGAAGGGAGAGAAGCTACAGAAGAACATCAGAGGATATCAGAGTTTCAAATCAACCTTGATACTAGGACTAAATTGCCACTTGTGGCATATGAATCCCACTATACTAGTTTTCAAACTTTTCTGTAGATCTTGGTTTACCAGTTGCAGATTCTAGTTTCAGCCTAAAACCCTAAATTGGGGCTGAATCACTCCTACTAGCATATGAGTCCCAGTGTGCTTTAAAATTCAAAATTTTAGGATTGCAAGCCTTTTTTAAAGCATCCTCAGATTTCTAGGTGCACCTCTATTTATTTCCAATTTTTTATTCTAATTTGAGTTTATTTTCTAAGTCATATAGTTAGGTTTTGCATGTTACTTTCATTTCTTGTCTTTCTAAGCCTCTTGATTAGTGGTGAACCCCCTCTTTTCTTTAATCGTACCCCTAGGAAACCCTATTAGAAATCTCTTTCCCTAATTCCATCCCTAGATTGAGATCTCTAGGGTTTCCTTGAATGAAATTAGAGAAAAATAGGGTTCCCTAAGTTGTCCATCTCCTAAAAGGTGGGCACACCCAATTTTCTTCATTTCAAGAACATCTTGTTCCATGAACACATCATCATCAAATCCTTTTAGAAAAAATAAGAGGACTAGAATTCATATTCATGGGACCAACACAATAACCAATACTTCACAAGGTCCTAACACAAGTATCCCCCTAAAAAGATACTCAAGGGCCCTTCCACCAATACAACAATCAATATACATAAGGTGAAAATATTCCCAATTCATTTCAAGTTCAATCCAATACACACATGCCTCAAACCTCATACATTCAAAATCAAATCCCACACATCCAAACTCAAATATAAATCCCATCGTACACTCATAACATCTCAACTCAAAACATACCTAGGGTCAACACCAACACATCCCACCAACACATTGGATTGCAAAATATGGACATGGGCTCCTATCATAATGCAATTGCAAATTTCATGGACACGTCACTCACTCAATATGATTATTGGAACACTCAAATGCTTTCCTTTCAAAAACAAGTTGAAACCATGACATTATCAAACACAAAGACTTACTCTACACAATACTTATGCCCATACCCATTTAATAGAACATTATGTCATGCCACAATTACCCAAATATAGAGGAAAAGGCAATCCTTTTGAGCATATGACAAAATTCCACATGACCTTGATTGACATAGCATCCAAGCAAATGTATTTAATGAGACTGTATACATCTAAAAATGGTCATAGTTAATCAAGCTTGTTAATTAATTAAATATAAATTATTTAATTAATCTTCTAAAGTTGTCTACATATAAATAAATTTAATTATTTATTTATATTGTTCACTTTTATAATTCTTCTACCTTAATTAAATAAATAACTTTATTTAATTATTACCATCTTCCATATTCCTCTTAATTAAATTAAATAAATTTTATAATTTATTTATATTAATTATCACGTTATTCTAAATTTGAATATTTGAATTCAAATAATGGAATATTCCTCCAAACACCCTCTTCATCTCATAGTTAAATTAAATATTATAAATATTCAATTTAATTTCATTTTCATCTCTCACACATAATTAAATATTGGTTATTTAATTATGCAAACTTCTAAATTCATCCTCACATATAATTAAATAAATTTATTTATTTAATTATGAAATTTATCCCCAACTCACTCCTCAAATGGCAACTTTCCTTCCGATTTGAATGAGAAAATTTGTGTAGGAGGAAACCTTCTATCTCTCTCTCACCTTCCATTTTCATCTCTCACACATAATTAAATATTACTTATTTAATTATGCAAACTTCTAAATTCATCCTCACATATAATTAAGTAAATTTATTTATTTAATTATGAAATTTATCCCCAACTCACTCCTCAAATGGAAACTTTCCTTCAGATCTGAATGAGAAAATTTGTGTAGGAGGAAACCTTTTATCTCGCTCTCACCTTTCAAAAATTTCTCACCGTTCATCTTGACAAGCTTGATCTCAACCACTGATTACATCAACCAATCAGAGTCTTTCAAAAACTCTTTAAATACCCCTGCAAATCCAAGCATTGGTTACACTTGCATACACTTACATTCCTGTGCACGCATTATTTTAATATCATCTAGCATTTATCAGTTTTAGCAATCATTACATTTAGTAATCTCACATTTTAGCTATCATTTTTAGTTTTGTTAATTACATCTTAGCATAAGAATGAATTCATTCTAAATCGCGTTCTCTAGGAAGACATTTTGTTGAGCTTAGTACACAAAATTTGAGAGCAAGCTAGATTCAGCAAAAACACTGGAGATAGAGGAAAATGGGACATCTTCGAAGCATAAATGGAATTTACTTTCTCTTCTTTTATTTTATTCTCTAATTTAAAGTTTCATTGGTTTGTTTGATTCAATTTTTAATTTACATATTTTATATGCATATTTACATTCACACATTTTTGGTGCCCATTGTGGGGCCTATGCCCCTTTTTTATCATTTACTTGCAGGTTTTTTGACAGGTTTTTGCATTTTGGAATTGGGATTTCCATCGAAAATTCCCGTTTTAGCACTTCCATGGATTTCTTTAGTGCATGCAGGATTTCTAACAACATTTTTGCAATTTTTTCGGCACATCCAGGAACTGTTTCGGCTCTTCTAGGGACTGTTTCAGTGCATCCATGAAACAAAATAGTTCATTTAATTAAAAAAATTGTAAAAAATAAATAAATTTTGCCTTCCTAGATTAGCGCATATAGGAGTTATTTTAGCGCATATAGAATTTTCTGTAGCGCTTTTCGTATATGTTTTGGCACATTTACTATTTATTTTAATGCATATGCAAAATATTTTAGTGCTTACAAGTTGTAATTAAATAGAGTTTTGAGTCTGACGCCTTCCACAGACAGAACTTTCTCTGGTTTAAAGGAAGCAACCCTAGGATAGTCACATCTAGTTAAAAATAAGCAACCCTAGGATATACATGGAATTTAAAATGAAGCAATCTAGGATAGTCACCACACAATGATTTTTGTAGTTAAAATGAATCCCATGCTTGTTGTGAAGTAACATCTTCACATAGATTAAATCATTGTCATTTGGATTTTAAAAAGAACATTTGTTTGCTTTGTCTGTGGCAATAGGTCTATGCTGTCCCCTTAATTGGGTGATTAGAATACCAGACTTGCCTTTTCAATTTCATGCAAATTTACTACTTTATTACATCCTTTAGAGGGCTTGATCTTGTGGGAAAAAGTACTCACCCAAGAGGAACGACTCAAGTGGGTTCAAGCCAAAGCTAGGCTATTCCGCCCCACTATAAAATTTAATGAAAATCTAGGGAAACCCTCTTTTTCCGGTAGTGTGCAAGATAACCATCCCCAAAGCCTCTTTTCTAAAGGTTGGGAGGTCTCCTAAGGGATTTTATTATTTCCACACCAAATGGAAACCCTTACTAAGAACCTAGTGTAGTAGCCAACCGAAGTCAGTTTCTAAACATCGTAATAATCACAGTGCAAGGGGAGGGAAGAATCTGCCCCCAAGACACTCACCATATAACTACCAAGGACCATTTGTTTAGGGGATCCGGTATCCACTTCTATCACTCTGAGTACATGCCTAGAAAAGACAAAAACATGGGCGCCCCTTCAGGGGTGACACACCTATGTGAGTCAACGCAGTTATAAGATGTGGGTTGTTGATTATTAGGATGACCTACTTGAGTACTAAGAGTGAGTCTGCCTGAATTGTCTTTCATGTGCTAAACCTATGAAAACACTTTTTGAAAAACATTTTGATCATACACTTGATGTTTAGTATAGGTTTTAAAAAACAACTATTTTTAGAATGTTTGTTGTGTCTTCCATCACATTAACACAGATAAAAGATCATTCAAAATGAACATGCAAAAATTTAGCTGAAAACTGTTCTCAACTGTTTGGAAAATTGTTTTGGAAAACTATTTTAGCACATCTAGGGAGTGTCTTAGCACATATAAGGTCTATTCTAGTGCATTCACTAGTTAGTTCAATGCATTTGGAGTCTATTTTAGCACATAGGCTGAGTATTCTGCAAACAGTTTTTGGGTCACTGTCAAAAACATTTTTTGAAGCACATCTGAGATATATTGTAGTGCATCTGAGGTCTATTGTAGTGCATTTGATTTTTTCTCTAGCGCATATGCCTATTTTTGCAGCACATATAGGAACAGAGTATCACATCTATCATTTTCTAGAATTTTCACTTTTGACAGATCTGGGTTTATAACATCCTTGGTCCAGTAGCATCTCGACATTTCTCTCATGCTTAGAGAGTGGAAATCAACCAAATTTGTTAGGAAATCGATTGCCAATAGGATCAAGAAACCTAAGAAACATTTAGGTTACAAGAAAACTTTGCAACGAAGAAAGTTTTTGTATAAAAGTCAGAACGTCTTGCTTCATTACTATGAGTTTCTTCATAGGTATCAAGATTTTGCTAGGGTATTTACTAACGAGTACGCTGTAGAACCTTTATATTCATGAAACTATTTTTAGAGAAGAGCTCTATCTCAACGACACAATCACAATCAACCTCTCAACTTTGATTATCTACCACAACCTTCTATTGAATATCCCACACATCCTAGCTAAATTCTTTAGCGAGTGAATTAGGCCATTTGATATACTTATCATTCTTCAAAAACAAAGATCAAATCTTAAAAGTACATCTCTCAAAAAAGTTTCAAATTTTTTATTCGACTTCCCCAATAGGATTCTAATATCCTCCATCATTGGAAGCCACAATCAAGAGTTAGGAACGTCTTTGATCATATCATAAGATTTTCATCTTATCAGATCAAGACATCATCATTTTTGCACTTATAAACCTATGATGTAAACTGTCTAAAAGAACATTTCGAAATCATATGCCTATTTTCACAAGATCTCAATACAATAAGCTGAAAGAGGATATTCAACAAAAAGATCATATTCAAAGTACTCAAGATGAAGGTGAGAGTAGTAGTCCCATTTATAGAGTGAGTCGAAATCCCCTTTTTGACAACATGGGTGAAAGAGAAGAAAATCCATTACACAAATACAAAGACATGAACAAAACCCATGTAGATAGTGATGATGAACAAGATGAAGAACATCTTAGAGAGGCCGAGCAAGATCCCAAATTTGACAAAGCCTTAGAAAATATTTTAGAGCCCAACAAAGAGAAATATTTCTTGTATCTAGCTGACAAAGGAGCTAAGTTTCCCCATGAATTTGATATTGAAAACATAAAAAGTAATCCTGAGGAAACACCCTTGTCTGATCTTAGTGCCTTGACTCAACAAGTTAAAGCACTACAAGGACAAATTAAAGATCTAAAAGGGGGAGCCACAACAAAGACATATGCTCTTGATAACATTTTTCCTTATCCTTTTGATCAGTGTCTCAACATGATCCCATTTCCCAAACATTGTGAAATTCCAAATTTTGATCGTTATAATGGGAAATAAGATCCAATTGATCATATTAGAGACTTCTGAAACATGACTTTAGAGTTTGCTCATGAGGACACATACTTGATGCATTTGTTTCCTAGGAGTCTTGGAAGCCAATCTATGGAATGGCTATCAAAAATCACACCACCCGTCAAGACATTTGAGGAATTGATTAACGAATTCATATCACAATACTCCTACAACATACAACATCAAATAACCATGATTGATCTTTGCAAAGCTAAACAGAAACCTGGTGAACCATTCATTACATTTCTTCAAAGATGGATAAGATTATTCACTAGATACCCATGTCATGTTCCTGTTACCCACTTTTTACTTACAGCTTAGTTCAAGTCAAGTTTATTGGTTCAGTTTCAACTTTGTTGAGGAAACTAAAAAACAAGTAAAATTGGATGAAGTTCATCATTTTAAGGTACAAAAATTTTCATGTTTTGCTGATTGAATGTTTAGTAATCATCATTGAGACCATTTTGCATGTGAATTATAGTTTATTGTGCAAACGTCTGAAACAAAAAATTGAAAAGATTTGCATAATATGATTTTATTCATTCTGTAAAAATGTTGAATTCCACACAAGTCGTGGAAGTAACTTTTCTGATTCTTACGATCAAAGGAAGAATGCATAAATAATTGTATGCTATACAGCTGAAAATAATGGAAACATAGGGTAGGAGGTGATTCGTCATTGCCTGGAATGACGAATCGTTGACAGTTGAAGACATCAGCTCTAGCTCCATTTTCAGTTGCAGTTCCCATTCCAGATCCAAAAGCGTCTGCAAGGAAGATAAAAGATGACGTTAGAGATAATATCTAAGTAAGGAGGGATCAGATCCTATCACATATCTATGCTGCCAACAGAAATATAGCATACAGTTGATCAAGCATTCATCAGATAATTGCAAAAAATCAGAAAAGAAGGAATGTAATTCAATGGAAGCTTTCAGCTTCTTTTATTTTGCTGACGTGTTTGTTTCAGTGTGCAGGAATAGGTTCATCATGATCAAAATCAGATATGTGGAGTAAAACGGGCTCCCACAAGGGTAGAGCTCAGCATATCAGATAAAAGTCACATCAACATAAGCTCTTTCATCAAGAAAAGAGAGGAGAATGGTATTGCTCACTATATGCATTTTACAGGCAAAGAACAGAAATACAACAGCCAAAAGCTATGGAAATAGCATCAGATCAAAGCAAAAGAGCAGACAATGAAATAGCGAAAAGTGTTTCTAGGTAATTGTACTGAAACATCGATATATTTAAAGCAGTTATCAACAATACAAAAAATTTTGTCATCCACTTTTGTTCATGCATATCAAGTACTCATTTTCAGCTTTAGAGGATGTTAACGTTTCTTGGTTAAGTTTATGCACAATAGTATGGTGGACAACAATGTTAATCATTTGAAAGCTTCTTTCGTCAAGAACAACAGAGTTATAGCATGACATTGATCTTAAGCTCACAAGGTATGCCTATGCATGAAAGTGACGAAGTACATAGAAACAGATTTTTATTTTCATGGATTAAAGCTTCATATTTTTGAATCCATCATGCATAGAAATAGAAAATGCAGCCATATACAGTGAGAAAAAATTAACACTAAACTGAAGTGATTTTTTTTTTTTAAAAAGGGAAGCTAAGTATGCCATTTAAGAGCTTGCTTTCAGAACAAAAATTAGATTTATGAGATTAAACATTCCCAGCTTCAGATTTAAAAGAAAAACGTGGCTGTAATACACAGAAAATGAAGTATTTTATCTGTTGTAGCTTCAAAATGATATATTTTTTGCAGAAAATCATAAAAGGAGATCATTATGGCAGCTTGTAAGTGAAGTTTTTTGCAGATTCAAAGAGAAAAAGACCATATTCAAGTTTCTTTTTAAGCAAGTTTATTCTTTTTTTTAAAGAAATACTTTAGATGTTCATGGAGGCGTGAGAAATAAAGAAACTTTCAAAAATATTGCAGATTCAGAAAGAAAAAGACCAGATCCGAGTTTTTTAAAAAATAATTCAAAGAAGTTAATGGCAACTTCAAGAAATGAAGACTTTCAGCAGAATACAGATTCATTGCCTAGATTCGCACAAATGTAGAAAATAACCAGACTTTTATCTCAAAAATACCTCATGAGATCTTCATTTTTTTCGCATTTGAAGAAGAATACAACAAGTTCACAACTTCAGATCTTCATAGCGGCCAAAGAAAGTGTAGATTCATGCCAAGATTTAGCAAAGTCTCTCAGAAATGAAAGAAGATCATATAAAAATAGAAAAATCATGCCTATATGCTCCCACGTTTTTATAAAAACTTCTTTTTCTCTTGATTCTGCCAATAAAACAATAGATTCAAAGTTCTTCATGGTGGAAAATACCGGAACAAAGCAATTCGTGGCTAGGGTTTGTGGAGTGGTGGCGCCCAGCAAGGTGAAGCATTTGAAATAAAATGAAATGAAATGTCTTTTGCTTCTTTTTAGGGTTCGAACCCTAAATGAGTTCGACCTTTCTTGCTTTTTATTTAAGCTTTATTCATCCTCCTCAAGCTGTTTTTCTCTAAGGCTTTGCAAGTTTAAAGCTTAGAGTTTTTTTTAAAAAAATTGCATTTAAATTCAAATATCAATCTTTATTAAAAATGATTTATTAATGTTTTTTAATAAATGATTATATAAAAATGCAAAGTTTAAAGCTTAGGAAGTTTGTTTTAATTTCTGCATTTTAAAAAGCAGACATAAATCTTTATTAAAATGATTTTTATTAATCATCTTTAATAAAAGATATTTAAATGCAGAATTAAATTTGATCTTGCTAGGTGGTATTCCAAATTGCACTTTAAAAAATTCTAAACTTTATTTTTTAAAGTGATCAATTATAAATCACTTCTGAAAAATAAATGTTATTAATGCAAGTTGAAGATATTTGAGATATGACAAGAGGAGCCTTTAAGTGGAGCATTAAATCTTGGAGATATGACAATTTTTTTATGTCAAGTGGAGGTTTTGAGTTGTTGGATTCAGGGGAGGAGTTTTTGACTGATGTGACACCTTTTTTGGAGTCTTTTGAGTCCTCTTTATGAGGATTTTTGTTCCTATCCGGGTCTGGGAGATATTTTCTTGTTTTGGGTAAGTTGTTGAAAAGTTTGAGAGCCTTCTTTTAGGGAATTTTTACCAAATCCGACCCCTTATCCAAGGTGGGGCCCTTTTTCTAGGGTTAGGGTGAAGAGTTTGAGCTTATTTATTCTCTTCCTCATTTCTTTTTTAAGAATGCAAAATTCTGGAGTGGAAGAGACTTTGTACTTTCTGGAGGACATGGTGCTATTTTGTTCCAAGCTTTGTATCAGACTTTGGAGTATGCATTTCCAAGGCCTTTGAGAGCCTTTATACAACATCTTTGATCTATTTCTGGTGTCATATTTGTATGTAGATTGGTGATTGATCTTTCTTTTCTGTGTTTCTTATCTAAAACCTCTTAAGTTTGTCTCATTTTGGCATCTTTGTGACTAGGAATTCTCTTCACAGGTTAAGGGTTGTATCAATTTTTAGATGTATTTATTGTGATTAACATCCTTTAAATATCATTATGTTTCAGATCTTCCTTTGAAATATTTATGTGTTGAGGGTTTTACCAGTTATTGTATCATCATATAGATGGTTGTGGGTTCTTTCTGTGTCCAGGAAAATGATCTTGGTGTATCACCTATTAATTAGTTTAAATCTGCAAGTTATTTTTACCTCTTTTCTTCCCCTTTCCCTCTCAAGTCTTTAGGTTTGAAGAGCAAAAATAGATTTTATTTAATAGGAACCGGCCTAGAATCTAGAGGTCTCATTTTCAGTATTGCATATCCCACATGCAGAATTTGAGTCCCATGTTATGCCAGATTGCTGAGCTTGAAAATCTCAGTAGGGTGCAAATTTGGTGCATAACAGTTTTGGCACGCCCGGTGGGATAGAAGAAGTCATAATTTTTTATCAGTTCTTACTATTTTGATATGCTACAACAGGTTTATAGCTTTTAAGAAGCTCAGTTTCAGCATATTTGGCGACTTCGTTGTGAAGGAAAGTGACCAATGCAAAAGTTTATATGAGAAAGGTGGAAACCAGAAGTTCAAAGTCTTTTGAATATTTGCAACTGTCATCACCCAAGAGGAAAGGAAGGACTCTTGATCGAACTCCTCATGCAAAAAGAGTGCAAACAACTCCTCCAAGAGTATATCTCAGAAGAGGAAGATCATTGCATAGTGAACGTCCTGTGAGACACTCAACATCACCAACTATCAGAGAAGAGCCACCTATTGTTGTTTCTGCGAATTTCAACTTCCCAAAAGGTAGGAGCAATTTTGGTACAGCAAGTGTAAGCTTTTCTACTACAATTACAAGTACTTTTTCATCATTTTTGAGTACTATACCAGCAAGTGCAAGCTTAGTTTCAGCAAGTATATCAACACAAACGCATAGTATGGCTGCACCAAGAGCCTTTGCTTTTGTTCCATTTGATCAAGGTAGTCCCCTTAATTTAGTGTAGCATAATGATATTCCTTTGGCAGCATTAAAGGGATTGCCAGAATTCACTGGAGAAGGGCAAATAACACTGTTTGAACATATAAGAGATGTGGCAACGTTGTGCAATGTGCATCATGTAATGTAAGAGAACATACCAGTAAGGTTATTGGCTGCATCTTTCAAGAAGAAGGCGATGGAATGGTTCAAAAGCTTTCCAGTGGCCTCTATTGCAGCATGGGATGAGCTTGGTAACAAATTTACCACATTTTTTGAAGACAAGTCTGATCACTTATCTTTGGTAGAGTAGTTGACAACTATTAAAAGAGCCCCTCAAGAGAAAATGATGGATTTCAACATCCGTTTCCAGAAGACTTGGAATATGATACCTGCTACGGTAAGGCCTTCTGCTGATTATGCATTTTTGTATTACTTAAAGAGTCTCAATAGTGATATATCAGTGATGATACAATCCATGGGAGGTCAATCATTACCTCAAGCTTATAGTATAGCTATAAAAGTAGAAAATAGTCTTATTCAGGTAGGAAAAATAGCTCCTAGGCCCCCTATGCCATATTTTCCAGATATTCACCCAAATATACCATTGCGTATACCTCCTCTTCCTACAATACTGACTGTTCCAGCCATAGAGATTGCTAGAAATCAAACATATGCCTCTGCTGGACCTTCAACTGAGCTGCAAGAGATTAAAAGCAGCCAGCAAAAGATTGAAATGGTTTTGCAGACTTTGGGAAATGAGCTAACCAGCATGAAAAAGCAGCAGTACCAAGGTCCAAGGCCATCATTTCAACAGTATAACGAGCAGTAGCAAGGAGCGAATCAGCCTTATCAAAATCAAGGGTTTAATCAGCAGTATCAACAAAATAGACAACTATACCAAGGAAATTATCAAGGACAACACAAAATGTTAACCAAAGGCCATTTTTGACACATAATACAACGCCTATGAATGCAGCAAATCCGATAAAAGATATTGTTCCAGCTCAGAATAATCTTGCAGCAGATTATGAATGGTGTTTTCCATGTAATCAAGTGCATAATCAAGCAACATGTTCCAATGGTATTATCAATCAAGCACTGATGGTTCAAAATGCCACAAGTTCACAATTGGATGCATCTACTGAAGTACCTGAGCAGCAACAGATGTGCATCCCAATGAGACCGGATTCCTAAACTGGCAAAGTGAAGAGTTCTGTGGTGTGAATGGTGATCCAGCAATTGCAATGATCACCCGAGAAAAGAAGAGGGCTCTAGAAGCAAATCAAATAGCTGGTAAAGACAAAGAACCTGCAACTGCAGGACCATCATTCACAAAAAATTCCAATATCCCACAGAAGTCTTCAAATCATCCAACCAGCAATCAGCCTCACAAAGAAACAGATCTGGTTGTTGCTAAGATACACCAGAAAGTGCATTCAACTATGCCCTACAACATTGTAGACAACATGAAAAGAATGAACGTATCAATGACTATGTGGGATTCTTTATCCATTCCCGGACAAGCTGAGATGTTAAAGAAAGCATTGAGTGGTGAAGATACGCAAGAACATGCAGCCGGTGATCATGAGAAGGTAGTCATGACAAATGCTGATCAAGTAAAAGTGATGGACAACAAACCAAATGTCACAATTCAAGGTAAGGATGTGAGACCTCCTCCATTCTATGTTTCCTTAGTCATTGGAAATAACTTGGTACATAATTGTATGGTTGATAGTGGGGCAACTTGTTCTGTAATGCCAAAAAGGGTAGCTGATCAGTTAGGATTAAAATATGAGCCTATAGAAAAGGGAGTAGTCCAGTTAGATGGTACATCTGTCAATTCAATAGGCCTCATAAAAAATGCTAGTCTGACCTTACATGCCTGCCCTACTTTCTCCATTCCACATGACATATATGTAATGGATTTACCTCCCTATTTTGGCCTTTGCTTATCAAGAGAATTTACAGCCAAGATAGGAGGTTATCTCTCATCCGATTGGTCTCACATGATTTTTCGTACAAGGTATGGAACAAAAGTAAACATAAAGTCAGAATCACTTGCAAAGGATATCATTGAACCTTATACACCTAGTACGATGAATGCAAATTGTGTCATTTTTGACCAAGATGAT
The DNA here is from genome assembly GCA_007258455.2 of Sequoia sempervirens. Classification (NCBI taxonomy): domain Eukaryota; kingdom Viridiplantae; phylum Streptophyta; class Pinopsida; order Cupressales; family Cupressaceae; genus Sequoia; species Sequoia sempervirens. The sequence continues at coordinate 16,058 of VDFB02012159.1, forward strand.
CATGCTGCTCCTGTTTCACATACATCTACTGCTGGAATTCCTGATATTCTTTTAGATGAATGGGCTGAAAGTAGTACTCATCACACTGGAAGTGATTTAGTATTAGACGCTGGTATGGGTAACTATATGTTTCAGGAGGCTGGTTCAGTTATGCCAAATTTGGTTAAAAGGGAGGATGTTGATTCTGAACAGCACAATGAGGTCTGGAATATGTTTTTTGACGGATCTAGAAGTAAGCATGGTGCTGGTGGAGGTGCAATGTTAGTGTCCCCTGATGGAGTTGAGTACTATGCAGCCTTTAGATTCAGTTTTTCTTGCACCAACAATACAGCTGAGTATGAAGGCTTAATTAATGGGCTGGAATGGGCAAGAAAGAGAGGTATTAAGGCTCTAAAGGTTCATGGTGATAGTGAGCTCGTGGTGAATCAGGTGAGAGGATTAGTTTCTGTTAAGAACGATACTCTGAAGGCATATAAACATAGAATATGGGATGTTATTGAAGATTTTTCTGCTTCCAATATTGTTGCAATTCCTAGAAAGCTAAATCAACATGCTGATAGATTGGCTGCCATAGGGGCACAGTTTGATATTCCTAACAATATTAAAAGGGGGTGTGATCAGCAGCATATTAAAATTATTGTTAGGCCATCAATTCCTGACAATAATATAAATTGGCAAGTCTTTGAGAGTGATGAACAGATTTTGCAGTTTCTGCTAGAAGAGGACGTTTTTGCAGCATCAAATCAAGATAGGCTAAAAGGGAACTATGAAGATCAGGTGGTGCAGCTCAAGTCTAACAAGTTGCCCAAAGGGCTTGTTACATTGGAATCTATCTTCAATACAGATGATCAAGCCAAAAAGAATAAAACTAGCCTGCTGATTCAGCAAGAACACTATGCAGATTTGGAGATTGAACCGGGTAAGACTTTGAAGTTTGGAAAAGTAGTTACAGATTCTGAAAAACAGTCTTACATTGAATTATTTCAAGAATTTAGTTATATATTTGCATGGAAATATGAAGATCTAAAAGGTTTTGACCCAGCCCTTGCACATCATACTATAGAGTTAGAGCCTAACTCCAAACCCATCAGACAAAAACAGAGACCAATTAACCCCAAATTAGAGCCTCTTATGCACAAGGAGGTTATGAAGCTGATGGAGAGTAGCATCATATATCCTATTAAACACACTAGTTGGGTGTCTAACCTTGTCCCAGTTAGGAAGAAGAATGGGGAGTTGAGATTGTGTGTAGATTTCAGAGATCTAAATAGGGCGTCCTTGAAGGACCGTCACCCATTGCCCTCCATGGAGCAGATCTTGCAGTATGTTTCTGGTTCAGAGAGGTATTCGTTGTTGGATGGTTATTCAGGATATAACCAAATTCTTGTCAAAGAGGAAGACCAGTTTAAAACAGCTTTTACAACTAAGTGGGGAACCATGGCTTACCGAAAGATGCCTTTCGGTCTTTCTAACGCAGGTGCAACCTTCCAAAAGGCAATGGAAATGGCTTTCAGCAACCTTATGTATCAGTTTGTCCTAGTGTATTTGGATGACATCACCGTTTATTCAAAGAAAGCAGTAGATCACCTAAGTCATCTAAGACAGATTTTTGAACGCTGCAGGGAGTTTGGAGTATCTCTCAATCCTAAAAAGTGTGTGTTTGTTGTGCATGAAGGCAAACTATTGGGGTATATCATTTCTAAGCAAGGTGTCACAGTGGATCCTGAGAGAGTAGCAGCTATTTTAGAGCTACCTTTACCATATCACAAAAAGGGGTTGCAGTCTTTCATTGGAAGAATTAATTTTGTGAGGCATTTTTTGCCTAATATTGCAGATTTATTGAAACCTTTGACAGCCATGTTAAAGAAAAACACTATTTTTAGCTGGACTAAGGAAGCAAAGAATAGCTTTCAAGCTATCAAGGAAGCTTTAGCAGCAGCTCCCGCTTTAATGAACCCAGATTTCAGCAAAGACTTTATCTTGTATGCCTATGGGGGTAGTGAAGTGATATCTGCTATGCTGGTCCAACAAAGTTCAGAAGGATTGGAACAGCCAATCACTTTTTTCAGCAAAGGATTGGCAGAGTATGAACAGAGGTATAGTTTTGTTGAAAAACACGTCCTTGCTGTTGTCAAAAGTCTTAAAAAATTCAGACATTTGTTATCACACAATAAAATTCATTTAAGGGTAGCTCATCCGAGTGTCAAAGAATTTCTGCTCAGCAAGGATTTGAATGAGAAAAGAGCAGGTTGGATAACCAGATTCATGGAATATGACGTAACCATTGAAGTTACCAAGCTAGTGAGGGGTAAAGGACTTTGCGAATAGTTGAGTTGTGAAGGAATTTTAGATCCAAAACAATCTTAAACAGCTTTAGTACTTTGTTTGGCTGGTAATGATGGCATGACAACAAGCTGGTTAAAGGATATGGTCCATTTCCTCAAGACAAGTCAATGCCCACTCGATTTAGATAAGGCGAAATGTAGGTACTATAGGCTACAGTCTATTCCATACGTGCTGATCAATGATATTTTATATCGCAAAGATCATAGTGGTGTACTTCTCAGGTGTGTTGATTCAGATCAGATTGGAGAGATATTACATGAATTTCATGATGGGCATTCAAGAGGCCACTTCTCTCCAAGGACTACTACATTCAAGATTATGCGGGCTGGCTACTATTCGCCCAATGTTTTCAAAGAAAACCATGCATATGTTAGAAAGTACGTAAAGTTTGCTTTGTTTGAGGGAAAAGAAAGGCTTGCAGCTTTACCTTTACAGCCTATTAGGACTAAACAGCCATTCGTAAGGTGGGGAGTTGATTTTATAGGTCTTATTAATCCTCCATCTAGTGCTGGACACAAGTGGATAATCACGACAACTGATTATTTCACTCGCTGGTCAGAAGCAGCAGCGTTAAAGGATGCCAATGAGACTGTTGTTCTGAATTTTTATGATGATATTATTCACAGATTTGGAATCCCTGATTCTATTATCTCTGATAATGCACTTGCTTTCATTGGTCTATAGGTAACTGATTGGGTGCTCAAGCATGGAATTTACCTCAGCAATAGTTCTAACTATTACCCACAAGGCAACGGATTAGCAGAATCCACAAACAAGAATTTGATCAGAATATTGAAGAGGAATCTGCAGGAGAATCAGCGTGAGTGGCATTCTAAACTAAAGGCTGCCTTATGGGTTGACCAAATCATGCCTAAGAAAATCATTGGCAATTCACCTTACATGATAGTCTATGGTAAAGAGGCCAAGTTGTCTATTTCAACCGAGCTACCAGCCCTTGACCTTGCTAGTCAGCTAGTTTTGTTTGAAGAAGGAGATCCTATGCAAGTGTGTTATGCTCAGTTGATGGAATTAGAGGAAAATAAATTTAAAGCAATGCAAGCAATGGAATATCAACAAATGCAAGTAAAAAGGAGCTTTGACAAAAGAGCAAGAGCAAGGGATTTCAATGTGGGTGATGTTGTTCTTAAGTGGGATGAACTTAAAAGCAGGCCAGGTAAGCACAAAAAAATTGATTCTTTTTGGGGACGCCCATTTGTTATCTCAAAATGTAAAGAACATAACGCTTATCAATTGTCAACTATGGAAGGAGATATACTACCAATACTAGTCAATGGTATTCACCTCAAATGCTATTTTGAGGTATGATCAATTAGCCTTGCCTTGTATATATTAGGTTAGGTTTCATGCCTATAATAAATGCATCCGCATACTCATTTTGGTTTTCCCTAAGTGTTGTCCAAGCACATCTATTTGTTTTCTTTCCTAGGTAGTTTTACCTATTTTCCTTAGGTCCTAAGGTGCGTATTTTCAGACTCTGTGCCCAATGCATTACATAGGCAACTGGTCAAACGTTTAGCAAGAAAACATCTAGTAGAAGTCGCCAGAAATGTTACCCACTTTTTACTTACAACTCAGTTCAAGTCAAGTTTATTGGTTTAGTTTCAACTTTGTTGAGGAAACTAAAAAACAAGTAAAACTGGATGAAGTTCATCATTTTTAGGTACAAAAATTTTCATGTTTTGCTGATTGAATGTTTAGTAATCATCATTGAGACCATTTTGCATGTGAATCATAGTTTATTGTGTAAACGTCTGAAACAGAAAATTGAAAAGATTTGCATAATATGATTTTATTCATTCTGTAAAAATGTTGAATTCCACACAAGTCGTGGAAGTAACTTTTCTGATTCTTACGATCAAAGGAAGAATGCATAAATAACTGTATGCTATACAACTGAAAAATAACAGAAACATAGGGTAGGAGGTGATTCGTCATTGCTTGGAATGACGAATCGTTGACAGTTGAAGATGTCAGCTCTAGCTCCATTTTCAGTTGCAGTTCCCATTCCAGCTCCAAAAGCGTCTGCAAGGAAGATAAAAGATGACATTAGAGATAATCTCTAAGCAAGGACATATCAGATCCTATCACATATCTATGCTACCAATAGAAATATAGCATACAGTCGATCAAGCATTCATCAGATAATTGCAAAAAATTAGAAAAGAAGGAATGTAATTCAATGGAAGCTTTTAGCTTCTTTTATTTTGCTGACGTGTTTGTTTCAGTGTGCAGGAATAGGTTCATCATGATCAAAATCAGATATGTGGAGTAAAACAGGCTCCCACAAGGGTAGAGCTCGGCATATAAGATAAAAGTCACATCAACATAAGCTCTTTCATCAAGACAAGAGAGGAGAATGGTATTGCTCACTATATGCATTTTACAGGCAAAGAACAGAAATACAACAGCCAATAGCTATGGAAATAGCATCAGATCAAAGCAAAAGAGTAGACAATGAAACAATGAAAAGCATTTCTAGGTAATTGTACTGAAACAATGATATATTTAAAGCAGTTATCAACAATACAAAAATTTCTGTCATCCACTTTTGTTCATGCATATCAAGTACTCATTTTCAGCTTTAGAGGATGTTAATGTTTCTTGGTTAAGTTTATGCACAGTAGTATGGTGGACAGCAATGTTAATCATTTGAAAGCTTCTTTCGTCAAGAACAACAGAGTTATAGCACGACATTGATCTTAAGCTCACAAGGTATGCCTATGCATGAAAGTGACGAAGTACACAGAAACAATTTTTGTTTTCATGGATTAAAGCTTCATATTTTTGAATCCATCATGCATAGAAACAGAAAATGCAGCCATATACAGTGAGAAAAAATTAACACTAAACTAGAGTGATTTTTTTTTTTAAAAAAAAGGAAGCTAAGTATGCCATTTAAGAGCTTGCTTTCAGAAAATAAATCAGATTTATGAGATTAAACATGCCCAACTTCAAATTTAAAAGAAAAATGTGGCTGTAATACATAGAAAATGAACTATTTTATCTGTTGTAGCTTCAAAATGATATGTTTTTTGCAAAAAATTAGAAAAGGAGATCATTATGGCAGCTTGTAAGTGAAGTTTTTTTTAGATTCAAAGAGAAAAAGACCAGATTCAAGTTTCTTTTTGAGCAAGTTTATTCTTTGTTTTAAAGAAATACTTTAGATGTTCATGGAGGCATGAGAAATAAAGAAACTTTCAAAAATATTGCAGATTCAGAGAGAAAAAGACTAGATCCAAGTTTTTTAAAAAAATACTTCAAAGAAGTTAATGGCAACTTTAGGAAATGAAGACTTTCAGTAAAATACAGATTCATTGCCCGATTCGCACAAATGCAGAAAATAACCAGACTTTTATCTCAAAAATACCTCATGAGATCTTCATTTTTGCATTTGAAGAAGAAAGCAAGTTCACAACTTCAGATCTTCATAGCAGCCAAAGAAAGTGTAGATTCATGCCAAGATTCAGCAAAGTCTCTCAGAAATGAAAGAAGATCATATAAAAACAGAAAAAATCACGCCTATATGCTCCCACGTTTTTATAAAAACTTCTTTTGCTCTTGATTCTACCAATAAAACAACAGATTCGAAGTTCTTCATGGTGGAAAATACCAGAACAAAGCAATGCGTGGCTAGGGTTTGAGGAGTGGCGGCGCCCAGCAAGGTGAAGCATTCGAAATAAAATGAAATGAAATGTCTTTTGCTTCTTTTTAGGGTTCAAACCCTAAATGAGTTCGACCTTTCTTGCCTTTTATTTAAGCTTTATTCATCCTCCTCAAGCCATTTTTCTCTAAGGCTTTGCAAGTTTAAAGCTTAGAGTTTTTTTTAAATTTTTGCATTTAAATTCAAATATCAATCTTTATTAAAAATGATTTATTAATCTTTTTTAATAAATGATTATATAAAAATGCAAAGTTTAAAGCTTAGGAAGTTTGTTTTAATTTCTGCATTTTAAAAAGCAGATGTAAATCTTTATTAAAATGATTTTTATTAATCATCTTTAATAAAAGATATTTAAATGCAGAATTAAATTTGATCTTGCTAGGTGGTATTCCAAATTGCACTTTAAAAAATTCTAAACTTTATTTTTTAAAGTGATCAATTATAAATCACTTCTGAAAAATAAATGTTATTAATGCAAGTTGAAGATATTTGAGACATGACAAGAGGAGCCTTTAAGTGGAGCATTAAATCTTGGAGATATGACAATCTGTTTATGTCAAGTGGAGGTTTTGAGTTGCTGGATTCAGGGGAGGAGTTTTTGACTGATGTGACACCTTTTTTGGAGTCTTTTGAGTCCTCTTTATGAGGATTTTTGTTCCTATCCGGGTCTGGGAGATATTTTCCTGTTTTGGGTAAGTTGTTGAAAAGTTTGAGAGCCTTCTTTTAGGCATTTTTACCAAATCCGACCCCTTATCCAAGGTGGGGCCCTTTTTCTAGGGTTAGGGTGAAGAGTTTGAGCTTATTTATTCTCTTCCTCATTTCTTTTTTAAGAATGCAAAATTTGGGAGTGGAAGAGACTTTGTACTTTCTGGAGGACATGGTGCTATTTTGTTCCAAGCTTTGTATCAGACTTTGGAGTATGCATTTCCAAGGCCTTTGAGAGCCTTTATACAACATCTTTGATCTATTTCTGGTGTCATATTTGTATGCAGATTGGTGATTGATCTTTCTTTTTTGTGTTTCTTATCTAAAACCTCTTAAGTTTGTCTCATTTTGGCATCTTTGTGACTAGGAATTCTCTTCACAGGTTAAGGGTTGTATCAATTTTTAGATGTATTTATTGTGATTAACATCCTTTAAATATCATTTTGTTTCAGATCTTCCTTTGAAATATTTATGTGTTGAGGGTTTTACCAGTTATTGTATCATCATATAGATGGTTGTGGGTTCTTTTTGTCTCCAGGAAAATGATCTTGGTGTATCACCTATTAATTAGTTTAAATCTGCAAGTTATTTTTACCTCTTTTCTTCCCCTTTCCCTCTTAAGTCTTTAGGTTTGAAGAGAAAAAATAGATCTTTATTTAACAGGAACCAGCCTAGAATCTGAAGGTCTCATTTTTAGTATTGCATATCCCACATGCAGAATTTGAGTCCCATGTTATGCCAGATTGCTAAGCTTGAAAATATCAGTAGGGTGCAAATTTGGTGCATAAGAGTTCCTGAAAAGGAAAAGATCACCACTTTCATAAACAACTTAGATCAAGAGATGATCTATCATCTTAATATTCATTGTCCTCCCTCTTTTCAAAAATTGATTGAAAAAGCCATCACCATTGAAAGTGCATTGGTCCCAAAGAGGGATAATAAAACTTGATAAAGACAATCCTAGCTCTTCAAATCGCCACAATGAAAAATCTAAGTTTTGGACCCGCAACAAAAACATGGTGAATGATGGTGTTGTAGATGAAAATCATTTCTCAACTAAGCCATTTGATCTTAGTGCTCCAAGTGTTCCTCGCAACAACAACTATAACAACATCAATTTAGTCACAAATCAAGAAAACAACCCTCCTCCTCCGAGGAATAACATGAATCAAAATTTTACTCCCAATCAAGGGAATGCCAACAATCAAGGTTACCATGGAAACAATAACAACGAAAATTCATTAGGCAATACCTCAAACATGAATCCACAACGATCTTCATTCTTCTCCAGAAGAAGAAATTTTACTCCACTGGGTCAATCTCTAGAATCTTCCCTTAAAGAGTTGATGGCAAAGAATGTTAACACCCTACTACCTCAATGAAATTACGAACCCAGTGTGAAGCCTCCATCATGGAATGATGCATAATATTATGATTATCATCGACGCAAGGGCCATCACACAAATAATTTTCAAGCCTTGAAGAATGTAATCCAAAACTTGATAGAAAATGACACCATTAAGGTAGAAGGACACCAACAATCGAACGAAGACCACCAAGCATTTTGCAATCCTTTACCCAATTATCAAAAGGGTGAGTCTTCTAGAAAAAGTGTGAATCATATCAATGATGATCATATAATCAATCATATCTACACTGACGACGAGCGGGTCAATGTTATAAAAGTCAAGGAAAAGATGGAATATAGGGAGGTCAATGCAACAACAAGGGCACAAGCTAAAGTTGTCTTAAAGGGTGCTTCTTCAAAATCCACTATGCCCCTACCTCAACATCAGTATGACTTAGTCAATCAACTTTGAAAAAGTACTCCTACTCAAATTTCCATCTTAGAACTCATGAAGATTTCCCCAGCACACAAGGAAATTCTAGAAAAGGCCCTTGTTGAAACAACTGTATCCACTAATCTAGATGTGGATCAATTTCAAGCCATGGTGGGACACTTTTCCTCACCTACATGCCTCTCATTCTCCAAAAAAGATAAGGTTTCCATAAATCCCCATAATTCATCATTATACTTAGAAGTCATGGTCCACAAGTTTCGTGTCAGATGGGTTCTAATAGATGGAGGTGTTGGTTTGAACATATGTACCATGAAGTTGGTTAAGGCTTTAGGATTTTTTGAGGACTCCATTGATCCTAGAAGAAAGATTACTATTAAAGCCTATGATGATGAGGAAAGTGTGTCCAAGGGTTTAATCATGCTACTGATCAGAGTGGGACCTATTATCAAGAATACTTTTTGTCAAGTATTAGACCGTGATCTTGCATACAACATCCTGTTGGGTCATCCTTGGATCCATGAAATGCAAGAAGTGTCCTCTACATACCATCAATGCTTGAAATTCCCTCATGATGGAGTTGAAATTACCATACAAGGAGATCTAAATCCTTCCATACCTTGTCATAATCTCAGTCCTAAAGCTAAAATCACCATCCCTAGCAAAAATAAAGCACTACATACTCAAGCATGTATTGATCCTAAATCTTCAAAAACATCCACTTCATCCATTGCAATATCAGATTCTAAGGTCCAAATCCATGATCTGGGAAATGGAGAATCCCATTTGGACAATTTTCTAGTAAAAGATACTGCTACTATTGTCGAGAAGGGTCAGAGTTCTAATAATGATGTTGAGACAACTACAAAAGGAATACAAAAAGATGACCGTGTTGAGATTGAAACCACTTGGGATATTGATGATACACTTACCTGTTCCATATCTACTACCACTCAATCTTTTCATATCACTGATAATCCACTATTTGATCATGATCCCGCTGAGGATATCCATTCATCATCTTTCCATTCCACCTACCCTGGACTAAGGTATGAATCTCCTATTGTGGCCCCTGCAAATCCATCTTGCCAAGTCGCTAAGGATGTGCAAGCTTCCTTTGATGTTAGTCCTACTGAAAAGGATAGTCTCAAAGACTATTGATGACATCACTACTTCTTCCATCTCACCTACATCCATCCACCTTATAGACATGGATCAACAAGTATCATTCAAAGAAAATATAAAGGAGGTAATTCAAGAATCAAAGGTCAAAGTGCCTTTTTCAAAGGGAGATCTAAAATCAAAAGAGAGCTTGCAAGGAAAGAAAGATTAAGAAAAGTCCCTTAGCCAATATAAAAAGCTATTGGACAAATCAAAAATAAAGAAAGATCCATACAAGTCCACTAGACAAAATCAAAAGCTATCAGACAAATCAAAAATAAAAGTCAAAGATAAAAGAAATAAAAAAGTCAATATTCAAACATGCCTCTCCCTCAAAAATCACCGGGGGCATCTATCAAGAAAGAAAATCAAAGAAAGAATTTGTTGATCTAAGGTCTCCATCCACTTCATTATCACTCATACCATATAGCCCTTTCCACCCATCCATGTTCACATACCCATCATATCATTACATCTCCATTGGTGATGTCTTTCGATGTGTCTTTGATGACGACCCCTTCACGTACTATAACTCATTGGTTGCCCAAGCTCCTTTTCGACTAAAGCCTGATGGCCCATGTATTGTGCACATTAGGGATCCTATCCTAGCCTCTTCCATTCAATACATTTATCATCCTTCATACTTGCCACTCATACTCCTCATTCTGATTAGTTCCTTTCATCTAGTACAATCATCCACACAGGAGAGCGAAATCATCAAGGGAGTCTACGGATCTGGAATTTATCAATTCTATATCTAGCTTTGGAGTGCACAGAAAAATTCTTGAAAAAATATCAAAAACATAAAAAAAAAGTCCTGAAAAAATACAAAACAGCAAAAAAAGTCCTAAAAAAATCATAAAAATCAGAAAAAGTCCTGAAAAATTCATAAAAATCAGAAAAAGGCCAAAAAAAAATAAAAATTGTCATAGGGTGAAAACCTAGCAATAGGCAGTCTATTGACAAGAAAAATACAAAAAAAACAAATAGTGAAAATCTAGCAAACATACACTATTTGTGGCTCTCCATCTATTAGTTCATGTTCTGCACCTGGCTTCTCAGCCTTCATTTCATGCATCTTTCCATCATCTTAGGGTCATAACAACATCATACCGACATCATTTTCCTAAAGAGTGATAAACGTCTTACCATGGCTTGATCATTGTACATATTCATTTTAGCAAGCTGTGTCAATATTGGGGGCAAATGTTGACATACTGGGGGCAATCAATTTTCAGGTTTTACCGAAACAGCTAAATAATGACATCAAATCCAATCATGCAAACAAACAATCAAATCCTATGAATAGTTATCCAATCATTGATCCATATCACAACAATTTTCAGCAAATACCATATCATGACACATATTTGGATGATCTAAAATTTGAATAATGTTTGGCATAGTAGTATTAAATTTTGAACAATGGTTGTTTAATTTTTTATGTCATCTCTTTGGAGCACACTCGATGATGTACTGAACTAGAGTGGTGAGGAAAGAGGATGATTTTTCTTTGTCTGTTGTCTTGAGGTTAACTATCCATTTGTTGCAAATATGTCACAAGACATGATTTCCAAAGTTTATCATTGATGACAGATCCAAATTTGCATCAGAAGGTGGTTAGTCTTTATCTGTTTATGGAAGAAATGCTCAGGTCATCTTGGTTCAATTATACCTCAATGCTTGCATTTACTTGCTATATAAAATCATGAAAGTTGTACTCAGGTTATCATTGGTGCTAATTTCCCCTCTGATGCTTGTACATACTTCCAACATTTTCAAACACTCTATGATGATTCAAGAAAGCTAACAAAAGGCTCAACAAATGATTGGTTTTATTTAGTTGCATTTCATCTCGCTTATTGTACATATCTGCATACTAGATTTGCATCAGAGTTTTGAAAGGCTAACAAAAACATCAATTACTGTCATGTCTCTTTGGACTATTTGTGGAAGACATTCGGACATTTGTTTCATCATCACCTTTCCTCTTCATTATCATTTCATTAATCATTATCATTTCATCTAGGTCCTATCATTTATCATTATCATTTCATATCATTTGAATTCCTCATCATTTCATATCACTCATTTATCCATTCTATATTTTCATAGTACTTTCATTTTCATATTATCTATCATCTTCATATCATTAACATCTCACTTATCATTTTTATATTCATTTTTCACATTTTCATCCCATTTATCACTTCATTTCATTTCTCTTATCACTTATCATTTCATTATCGTTCATTTCATTATCATTTCATTTCATTATCCTCTCATTTATCATTTCATTATCGTTCATTTCATTATCATTTCATTTCATCATCATTAAAAATCATTACATTTCATTACATATCATTTATCATCTTTTCATACATCTCATTATTATTAATCATTTCACTTCATATCATTATTAATATCATTTATCATTTGTCACATTACATTCATATCAATTCTTTAATCATCTATCATTCTCATATCATTTCATATCATTTCCAAATTCATATACATATTACAAATTCATGATGCATTTCATATACACAATATTCATTTTCCATCACATCATTATTTATTGCATTTAAAAACTCCAAAAATAAACATTCCATACATACATTTTTATATCATTTGCCAAACAAAAATTTTCATAAAACATATCAAATATCCCATGGAATATTTTCATAATCACATCATAAGTCATCCACCTACATGACATCATTAGTACACATCATCAATCATTTTTCATCATCATCATAAACACATCATATCAAATCATCCTGCATATCATGTTAGTCATCAAATCATTAAAATGCATATCAAAATCCATAACATATAGAAATAAATGCATATCACATAATCATCTCATAAATGCACATCACATCATAAAAAATCATTACCGTTGCATATCATCACTCATCAAAAATAATACAAATGTCCAATGTCACAATGAAGCTAAAAATTCCAAAGAGAGATACATGAGATATGACCAAAATAACGTACATGCTCCAAAAATAATATACATCGAGATGTGTGAATGAATCAATAATGATACATCAAAAATATCACATGAGTCTCATAACTCTAACTACTAGAGCCCCCTGATGGAGCTAGCCTCTGTGGTGGAATTCTACTACCTTCTGCCCCAAGATCTCTGTGTGGTCTTGACACACCTCGACTATGAAAAGGTCAATCAAAATCTCTCTATCTATCAATGCCTCACATCATGCAATCACAACCCATATCAGTGAACCATATCAAGTGACCCATATCAGTGACCCATATAAGTGACCTATATCAGTGACCTATATCAGTGAACCATATCAAGTGACCCATATCAGTGAACCATATCAAGTGACCCATATCAGTGACCCATATCAAGTGACCCATATCAGTGAACCATATCAAGTGACCCATATCAGTGACCCATATTAGCAACCCATATCAGCGACCCATATCAGTGACCCATATAAGTGACCCATATCAATGACCCATATCAGTGAACCATATCAAGTGAACCATATCAAGTGCTCTATCTAAGTGACTCATATCATGAACTCAGTGCTAAATCAATCTATCTGAATATACAAATCAAGCTACTCTATCATCATTTTACTATTTGTTTTCTTTTTCAGGAAAGCAAATTTATCAACGATCAAATCATTTTCTTATTTGTACTTAAGTCATGAATACAAATATGTTTGAATCACATTATCTACCATTTGGTTTCTATCACAAAAAACAAATTTATTAGAATACCATCAATCATTCTACTCTTTGTTTTTCATTCAAGAGAAACAAAGTTATCAACTACCTACTCTTTGTTTTTCTATTTTCGGGAAGCAAATTTATCAATTAATCATCATCATTTCATCATTTCCATCAAAAAGGGCATCATTTCAACAGGGGCGTCTTTATACATCAATTATCAGGAGCTAAATCACTACATCCCTCTCATCATTCAAATTTCATCATCAACTCAATATTTTTTTTCTCATCATCAGTGATTTACCTCTCGAGGGGGCATCATCAATATCAACATCAAAAACATATCAGGTTCAAATCAGGGGCATATCAGTCACATTTTTCAGATCAGGGGCAAATTTCAAGAGCAAGAATATTTTCTTTGAAGCAATAAGTTTCACACATCACTTCAAAGAGGGGAAAAATGTATACATCTAAAAATGGTCACAGTTAATCAAGCTTGTTAATTAATTCAATATAAATTATTTAATTAATCTTCTAAAGTCATCTACATATAAATAAATTTAATTATTTTTTTATATTGTTCATTTTATAATTCTTCTACCTTAATTAAATAAATAACTTTATCTAAGTATTACCATCTTCCATATTCCTCTTAATAAAATTAAATAAATTTTATAATTTATTTATATTAATTATCATGTTATTCTAAATTTGAATATTTGAATTCAAATAATGGAATATTCCTCCAAACACCCTCTTCATCTCATAGTTAAATTAAATATTATAAATATTTAATTTAATATCATTTTCATCTCTCACACATAAATAATTACCTTCCATTTTCATCTCTCACACATAATTAAATATTGGTTATTTAATTATGCAAACTTCTAAATTCATCCTCACATATAATTTATTTATTTAATTATGAAATTTATCCCCAAATCACTCCTCAAATGGCAGTTTTCCTTCATATCTGAATGAAAAAAATTGTGTAAGAGGAAACCTTCTATCTCTCTCTCACCTTCCATTTTCATCTCTCATACATAATTAAATATTACTTATTTAATTATGAAAACTTCTAAATTCATCCTCACATATAATTAAATAAATTTATTTATTTAATTATGAAATTTATCCCCAACTTACTCCTCAAATGACAACTTTCCTTCAGATCTGAATGAGAAAATTTGTGTAGGAGGAAACCTTCTATCTCGCTCTCACCTTTCAAAAATCTCTCAGCGTTCATCTTGACAAGCTTGATCTCAACCGTTGATTACATCAGCCCATCAGAGTCTTTTGAAAACTCTTTAAATACCCCTACAAATCCAAGCATTGGTTACACTTGCATACACTTACATTCACGTGCACACATTATTTTAATATCATCTAGCATTTATAAGTTTTAGCAATCATTAAATTTAGTAATCTCACATTTTAGCTATCATTTTTTTTTTTTAATTACATTTTAGCATAAGCTTGCATTCATTCTAAATCTTGCTCTCTAGGAAGACATTTTGATGAGCTTAGTACACAAAATCTGAGAGCAACCTAGATTCAGCAAAAACACTTGAGATAGAGGACAATGGGATGTCTTCAAAGCATAAATGGATTTTTCTTTCTCTTCTTTTATTTTATGCTTTGATTTAAAGTTCCATTGGTGTGTTTGATATGCATATTTTCTTTCACGCATATCAAGTTCAAATCAGGGGCATATCAGTCACATTTTTTCGATCAGGGGAAAATTTCAAGAGCAGTAATATTTTATTTGAAGCAATGCATTTCACACATCACTTCAAAGAGGGACAACATGTATACATCTAAAAATAGTCACAGTTAATCAAGCTTGTTAATTAATTAAATATAAATTATTTAATTAATCTTCTAATGTCATCTACATATAAATAAATTTAATTATTTATTTATATTGTTCATTTTTATAATTCTTCTACCTTAATTAAATAAATAACTTTATTTAATTATTACCATCTTCCATATTCCTCTTAATTAAATTAAATAAATTTTATAATTTATT
>VDFB02012160.1:0-22325 GCA_007258455.2 Sequoia sempervirens
ACTCAAGGGACGCTTCATTTTAAATACATAGAGAAGAGGGAGGTCCTTAAGAAGGACACACATCTCCAAAATGAGTTATCACTACCCCCAACATATAGGGGAGGAAGTCCATGTAAGATGCTTAGAATAGATAGGACAAAGGAAATCCTCAATATCACTTGTCCTGTGAGGAAGAGAATAGTGCATCAACCAAATGGGAGTTTGATGACACCAGAATCACAATTTTTTTGTATTTTATCCTTCAAGGCCTTACATTCACTAGTGGAATGGCTAGGCACTCGATGGTATGCACAAAATGAATGTTTTTCTTTATCATGTTCATGAGATTTCTTGTGTGTAGGAGAAGGAAGAGTGATTAAACCAGCTTTTAGAAGCCTCAACAAGATATGTTCTTGCTTAGATAAAGAATGAGGAGCAGGAAACAACCCTTTCTCTTGTGAGGAAAATTTTGACTACTCGCGAGAAGAAGATACGAAGATGGAAGACAATGGAGGATCCTCATGGAGAGTATTATTCTGGATAACGGAATCATACTCTTCTATAGGATCATCATCATCCTTTTTGATAAGACTACTAACATTAACCCCCTTAACATAAGTGTGATCATCTTCCTCAAAAGGATGATCAACAACAAGAACATTACAATTTGTGTTCACACTATCCCATGATACAAAAGAATGATCATCTTTGATAGCGGGTGTGGATGATGTTATCAGAAGGTCTAAGTGGATCAAGTCAACTTTACATTCTCTAGTGAAGAATTATGTAAAGTCTAAAGAACCCCAATCATCACCAAGACATGCATTTTCTTGAGAAGAGGTAGGAGCAGGCTTAAGATTTCTTTCTTCAAAAGGACGTTCTTTACAGACATTTATCTCAAGAGTATCCTTTGTAGTAGGTACTGCAGGAGTAAACATAGACACATTGGAAGACACTGAAGGAATATGAGTAGGCATAATCGAAGCCTAACCAGCAGCTACCCTCTCACATAAGTGCATATCATCAAGGTTAGCCTTGAATATGACTACTTTATTGTTAGCAATGAACTTAATAGATTTATGCAAGGTAAACATGACTGCACCCATATCATGAATCCACAGTCTACCAAGAAGAAGGTTATATGGTAATTTTTCTAATATAACATATACAAGGGTGGGTACAATAATGGGTCCCAACCTCAAAGGCAGAATTATAGTGCCTACGGCTTGTCGATCGACATTATCAAACTATTAAGAGAAGATGGATCACTATTAATCTTAGGCAATATACATTGAGCATCGAATCAGCGTCAACAAGAGTACATCTAATACCAATTTTATTAATGTTGATTATGACCATTAGAGGGTTTGCTTGCTTCTGTACTTCCAGAGGTGGTAGTTCCTATGGATAGAACATAATATTCGGTGAATCCACATGAATATGAGCTATCAATGCATCAACATCGATTGTCTTGGCAGAACAATGCAAGAGGATCTTTTGCAAGGTTTCCTAAAGCATACCTTGGTAAACCAAAGCAAACTAAAGCAAGTCCCATGGTGAGATCTTAGTCAAAGTAACTTGGAGTTGCTTGACAATATCGTAATCACCAAGTGTTTTAGTTATAGGTTTAGGAGCTAAAGGAAGACTTGGTTGTTTATTTATTCTATTCTCATAATTATGGGCTATTGCTCTATAAGAGGGAGCCTTAGAAATATCAAGAGAATCACGATCATATGGAACACCATCAATAGAATAAATCCTTTGAGGAGGACTAGTTGGAGTCATGTAAATGAGTGGTCTCTTTGACCTTTGAGGGGCAGTAGAGATATATATTACATTTATAGAATTGTCACAACATGTAGAATAATCATTTGAAGGCATATTCTCAAAATCAATCCAAACAGGATCAAATGTGGAAGGAGGTTCATCATTAGCTAATGCATCATCTTTGGAAGAGAGTGCATCAGAACAAAGATGAGATTCATCATTCATAGATGCATCATCTCTAGAAGAGAGTGCATTGGAATGAATAGAATGTAGAGTAACATTAAGAAAAGTATCAATGATTTCATCTTCTTGCGACAAAACATCCTTCAAAGCTAGAGGACTTTCATTAGAAGGATCAAAGATATCAATTGACATGGGTAAAGCCAAGTCACCATCACAAGCATGAAATGGAATATCATTAACATTTTAAACAATATTAGATACAAAACTAATAAAAGAAGATATTAAATTCATTTTGATGAAAGAACAAAGAAAAATAAAAAATCTAGATTTTCTAATTTTTTTGGTATTTTCTAGGTTTTAGTAATTTTCCTTTTTGAGGGTCTTCAGAGCAGAATTTGAGGTTAGAAATTGTGTTGGTACTTAAAATTTGACTATTTATTTTATGAATTGAACTAGTTCTCTAGGAGACCTTTCCAACAGTGCAAACGGTTCTGAATTCCGAGCACTAAGTCAAAAGTTATGATCCCACCAAGTAGGGGTAAATAAGTTCCTAGTTTTTTAAAAAATACCCTCTTGAAGTTGGGTTCACCAAAATGTAGAGAGGGGGGATTCATTACTCACAAGTTCTCTTCCTTTAGAGAGCCTCATGGGGAAAACTTCCCTAAACTACCTCAAGAACAATGTGAGAGTTCTGGAATCAGAAAGAGTAGGTCACAAAGATTTTTTAGGAAAATTGACAAGCTCTCAGCCAAAGGATATCAACATGGGATAAGGATGACAACATGATACGCTTGCATCCTAGAGGTGCATTGGAATCTCGCATGGACCAAAAAGCAAGTTTACCATAGAAAGTATCTAAATGACTACTTCTACTTTGATCGCTGAGAACTTCTAAAGCATAGGAAAATAACAGAATGTAATAGAAATAAAATAACGTGAAGTAGAAATGATAGAGATAAGGAGAAGAAATGAAAGAAGATACTCACAACCACACAAGTGATGAAGCATCCAACATATGAATTTCTTCAATACCTACATGCGTGATATTTGGAGAGAATGTTGGGGCTGTATAGGGGTTTGCCTCAGTCAAACCCCCATTTTGGTAAACCCACCTCCACGGATAGCCAAATAGAAAGAGAGACTATAACTAAAATGGAAGAAAGTGTGTGGTGAAATCCAAACCCGCTCAGGAGTAGAACCTGCACCACCAAGTATGAGTGATAAAAGAAATCCCTGCTTAAGGAGGAGAACTTGTATCACAAAAGAGGTGATAAAAGAAATCCCTGCTCAAGGAGGAGAACCTATATCACAAGGTGTGAGATGCAATAGCTAGGGGATACAGAATCCCAAGATGCTCGCAAGCATGAGGCAAGGGAGATAGATGCAAGAGCCAAGAGGGCTACAAAGAGTGTAGTAAGAGCTTGAAAGATGTAAGAATGGTGGTGTAACAAGCTATATGAAGTTGTGCAAGCAACAGGTGGAGAGTGGAAAGCTAGAGCCAAAGCTAGAGAGGAATTAGAAGTAGAAGAGAGGAGCTAGAGATGGAGGAAAAGGTTAGAAGAACTTAGAAGACAAAAGGGATTGAAAAGACTGATTTTAAGGAGGGGAAAGAAGCTTCTTGAGTTGTTTTAGGGTGTCCCTAGCTGTTGGCACCAACAAAGGTGAGTGACAAGTGGAAAACATGCTCGGAGACAACTATTTGAGCATTGAAATGTTGCAGGATGATAGCATGGTGCATGGAGGTTTGTGTAGCGCGCTAGTGTCCAGACACATCATGCTACAAAATGATGAGAATGGGAAAAGTTCAAGGTTCGATGCAAAGCTGACGCATGAGGGTGGCTTCTAAAAAGGCATGATGAGCATATTGAGAGTGGGAAAAGGCTGATGTAGGGACTAAAATGAGCCTACTCAAGATGCTAAGGGAGTGGACACTAGAGCGGATGCAAATATGTATGTGAAATTGCAAGGGATACAATTTTATGACTATATAGGTTGATTTTGGATTGATTTGTTTAATGAAGAGATTTTCCCTATACCTTGAATTAGTGTAGATGATGATGTCAAGATAGGGAATAGTGGGTAGATTTGGGACGTGTTCCCTTGTGGAAGTGAGGATGAAGCATTGAGGGTACCTACTTGTCCAAATAAGTCCACTTGTCCTTAGGAGATGTTGGGATTATATCCTTGTGTATCAATAGAGTATGTGTGGGTAGCATGAAAAGTGGATGAATTATTTGTATGTTGGAGGATGAGTGACACATATGGTTGCTTAGGGTCTTGTGGGATGGTGTTTGGAATACGCAATACTGTGTTAGCTTCCAAATTTTGGCTGTTTACAAGCGGATACCCTCGAAGGGATTGGAGTAGTGAACTTCATTTTGTGATCATAGGTTGACTTGGAGTGTGAGATGATGATGGTTGAATGATTGGTTGGATGATGCCTAGGAATGAAGGTGTGAATGATGTTTGTGGTATGTTCCCCAAAGGTTGTTCAAAAATGGTGCTTACATCAAAATTGGAAGGCAGTTTAGCCCCTTCTTTTGTCAATGCCAACATGTATTGGGTGGGATTTAGTCTCATGTTTGTGTTGACAAGTTTATGAGTTTCAGGATTTTGGACTAGTTCAAGTATTTCATATTGGGACATCTCTTTGTAATTGGTTGTGACATCCTCCACTTGGTAACCTTCCTCTTGAGGATCTTGAGGTAGTTGAGGGGGATTAAGTGGAGGGTTGAATTCTGTTTGGCTCAAATTAATTGTGGTTGATATTTCTTTGTTTTTCTCCATGATCTTCTTGTTTTGTGACCTTGTTTGGACCATAAAATTGGGATCAAATTTTAGGAATGTGTGGGATGAACCTTTAACTCCTTTGGTTAATCTAAAATTTAGGTACAAAAATAAACTCTAGGATATGGTAGGATCAAATGGTGATGATGATGTGATAAATGAGGGGTGAATGGTATGGATGTTTGAACTTTTAAGAACTTTGGATAAATACTATACTTTAGGATTTTCGATTCTGATTGGTTTGATTTGGATGATGAACTTGTAGATCACAAGATGTTAGATGTGATATTTATGATGAACTTGTCCAAGATGGGAGCTAATTTATCTAAGTGTGTGAGAAAGGATTCATTCCCACAAAACTAACTAAACAAGATGATTTTTATTTTGGGGTCTAAGGATTTACCAAAAGTCTAGCATAAGGATGTTTCCAAAGTTCAAGAAAGTTGTTTGTGAGATGAATGTTGATAAATGTTTTGATAAATGGAGGTGTTGATTTTTTGATCCTAGATGAACCTAGAAAGACTTTGTTTACAAGACCAAGGTGTTGAAGAACATGTTTTACCCCTAAAGTTTTTAAATCCTATGACCAATGTTTTGACTTAAATGAGAGGTTCATATTGACCATACATGTTTGGATTATTTAGCGAAATAAGTCTATACAACCTTGTTACCAACTTGTTCATGTTGTACTACTATCTTAGGATATGTCTTCTAATGTATTTTGAACTATGATTTCTAAGTTTTAAATGGCGACAAGTAGACCTTCATTTTGGAATTTTGAATTTGCGAGAAATCATGAAGACAAGCACATGTGTGGGGTTCATTTGTGTTCTTATCTTGATTAAATGAATTATTTTTACCACACCAACTTGTCTTGTTTGTATTTCAAACTAAATTTCTATTCCTTAGCTCTTTTTCATTCTACAAAGTCCATTATGTGAAAGTCAAAGAGTCCAGGCCATAGTTTCCCTAGGTTGAATTTGAAGAGAGTGAATTGAGACATGATCCCAAGTATTTAGAAGCCTCTAAGGATAAAATCCTTAGAGAAAAGTAGTAATAATTGGACTCTTTAAAGGTATTCACTCTTTCCAATGGGTTTAAAATTTTGATGATTGTTAAATGTTTTGGAATCAAGTAATGTGTTCAACTAACTTGCAAAATGCACAATCCCAGGCTAAAGAGATACTACTTGTTGAGTCCCCACTTATATTGATCCAAACACTAAGTGAAAGTGAACAACTAGAAATTTGGTGGCATTGACTCCCCCTTGCATGGAACACATTTCTTGGGTGCACCAAATCTCAAACCTCGAAGGATTTTTCTATTTTGACTAGGAATAGTGGAATGTGGGGCATCTTCAGAACGACTGTTCTTGCACTAGCAAGCATAAGGGTTTTTGGTCACTAAAACAAGTTGGTTTATAATTTGGATATTCGGGATAAAAATACTGATGCCATACACATGGAAATATTATCTCAATTAAGAGGCCTCCTAGTCTCTTCTTAAGAAGAGATTTTAACGTATCACATAGATACTAAGGGTGGCACTTGTTGATATGGGATAACCACATCAGATGGTTGATGAATTTCATCACAACCATTTCATTTATATAGTGGAACAAATATGAAAGTACTGCTTTGGGTCATATCCTCTCTCAAGTTGGGAGGCAGGCCCTTCTAAAGGTAACAATTTGACTTGAAAACAAATGTGCAAAAAGAATCAATGTGTTTTTTGTCATCCAAGATTACCAAAAGGTGTGAGGGGAGAGGATACACACCTTGAATGCACAAAATCAATAAAATAACACTTGAGTCATTATCTTCACCCAAGATCGCACAAAGTGGAAGGGGAGAGGATACACACTCAAAGCATTTAAAGACAAGATCACTCTCTTCAAGCACTTGTTTGTCTTAACCTTCAAAGCAATGGTGAATTCATTTTAAGCACCAAACTGAGTGTGAGTTTTCCTTGTTCAATTTTATCCCACATATAAATGTCTAGTATGTTTGTAAGTTCAATTTTAACCAACTTGAAAAGCTTAAATGAATGGTTAATTTTAATCCCAAAGTAATGTTAGTTGGTCTAAAATAGAAAATGAAAGCAACAAATGGATGCCCTAGACTATTATAATGAGCATTTAAAAATGCTTTTTTCAATTTCAATGCCCAATTCTCCAACTCAAATTTTCTTGTTAGTTTTCTAGATTTCTCCAACTTGCTACACAATTATATTTTGATCCCAATGTGAGAGAGGTTGCCACTATTTCTATATGTGAACTGTAAGCATTACAAATCTATCACAAGTAAGATTTGTTTCAAAAAATCAATGAAGAATACATTATCAAAAAAAAAAAGTTACACCTGTCATGCAAAGTCATCACAAGTAAGATACAAAGTTTCTAGTAACCTTTCTACTAACTTGAATTTCACTTGAACTGATTGTAGATCAACCACCAATATAAAACAATCTTCAGCCCTACTATTCATAAAGTTAAATTTCCCATGAACAGATTGAGAACCATCTTCCACTTTAAAATGATATTCAATCCCCTATAATACAAACTAAATATTTGCAGGATAAATTTATCAAAAATAAATAAAAAGCCTCACATAAAATGTATTAAGATCATGATATTACAACATTGGGGATCTCATAATGAAGCCTAGTTTTTGATGAAATAGCTCAAGAAATGGAAGATTTAAATGATAAAATTGTTAGCATTGGTGAAACATGATAAATTACTCTTTTAACAGCTCGTGTCGAATGCAAACTGGCAGGTGTAAGCCAAATTTTACTCTGAAGGTTTTCCTAGAATGGATATGCTAAAAAAAAGCCCTAGAAGTATTTTTTTAGATGGAAGTGGTGGGCATGAAGCCAAACTCTCTTACAATCACGAGCTTCCTACATTTTAAAAATTATTTGAGAATTTAAAAAATTTGATCCTAAAGATCCCACCTAAATCCCCAAGAAAATAAATCTCATTAACAAATTCAAACTTGGGATTGAAAATGGGTCAATCAAAAGTAAAAAAAAAAAGAATTACAGACTATGGCAGCTGATAAAAACAAAATCATACAATGTCTTTACTCTCTGAAGGACAAGGGAGGTGTCCTTATTCTCATGGAGTTACAACTCACTACACAAAATAGCAATAGCCAAGCTTATTGATTTAAAGACCACATAAATGAAATGACAAACTAATTGATTTAAATATTATAAAAGAGCTTTGGCAGCAAACTTATGTCGAGATCAATAAACCAACAGTTCTTATGTGTGTAGATTGTATCCATGGGTTTTGCTTATGTAACAAATGTATCCATTCTTAGCACACATTTTATAGGTGTACATCATATCTAAGTGTTCTATATATTAATGACTTTGCGTGGGGAAATTATGAATTCGGCTAGTAGACAACAACAAAATTAATTGCAACATAGATTTTCAATGAACCATTAAAATTCAAGTTAGAGATAGGTATGGACGTAGTTTTATGTAAAGTCAAGTTATTTGTGTCCCTTTGTAGGTTAAACAGTAGAATTGAAAGAGATTTGAATGATAGCATTCAAAGCTCAAGTGCTTGCATCTGATAATGTTTACTAGATGATGTGGACATGGTCTACAAATAATTAATGTTCGATATCATAGCTTTGCAAAGTTACAAAGATAATGGAATTAAATAAAAGCTAGACATTATTGTGATGGTAAGAAAATAAATCACAGCATCTGCAAAGCCCAAATTTTATCTCAAGCATAAGACTATCATACCACGACATTACAACAAATTACATAGACATTATATTTGTAGCTTGACATAATCCTACAACCACTCACTGTTTAGCATTACCATTTATCAAAACAAACCTACATTTTTTTTTCAAAGTTGTATCCAAATGTAAGTTAATTCATAGATAGACACAGTGAAATAGATATCAAAATTTAACCAGAAATTTTATCAAAGTAATGTCTACATAGCAAAGAATGTTGATTCAAAAACTAAAAGAAAATTAGAATAACAGTGACAAAGCATCAAACACTTCAGAAAGCATCAAAACAACCACCATAGAGCTAGGAAGTGCCTAAATGATAATGTAAATGCAAATCGGTGAGAAATTTTTTGAAGATAAAGGGTGGGCACCAAAATGTGAACACTTAATCTACACCTTATCAAAGATTGACAAATATCAGCATATTAGTCAATTTAAACAAATGAAATAAAACATTCCTATGAGATACTTGGAAATACCAAATATGCAAGCAAGACAAGAAGAAACCCATGTAACTAATGAAAGCATGTAAAAGCATATTCAAACTCTATCCCATAGTGGGATTGGTGCTCCTTTGATGTGGAAAGGAAGCCCTTTCCCAATCCCTTTCAATTATCTCTTGATCCCTTGATGTGAAGATGAATTTGATGCAAAGAGAGTATGAATTCTAAGCTAAAATGTGATGAAAATGTAAGTGATTAAGCAATGAACTTAGTAGAGTAACAATGCTTCAAGTTGTCGATCCATCTTCAAGAGAGAAGGCTTCTATTTATAGGGCTCAAGGGTTGAAGAATGAGAGAAATTGGTGAATGTGGGACTAAATGGGGAGCCAATATGTACAAGTAATGGAAGTGATGATGGACATCTCAACATCAACACCATCTAGAACTACATCCATCACAAGAATACAATACAAGGATTCATCCATCGAAGGAATAGATGGAGACTAGATTTCCCCCCTTGAATGAAGTGTCCTCAAAGCCACTGAATGAAGTCTAAAGCAAAAAGAGTATCCAATGACGATAAACCACATGTCTCCTGCTAGGAAGAAACAAATCCAATTGTGAATGTTGAAGAAACTCCAACTCCATGATGAAGTGAGAGGGAAGAAGCATCATATATGAAATCTTTGAAAAGGAATCAAGTGCCTCCAAGGATTTCTCACCAATATTAGCATCCCTAATCAAATTCAAAACAATGGAATATGGAGACTCAAGAAAAATCTCTAAAGTAAAATCTGCATAGAGGAGAGATATCCCATGAATGATGTCCTCTAAACTTGTAGAAGTAGCCAAGTCAACAATACCTGAAACAAAGTTGTCTTGTAATCCCAAGTCTGGAAAACTAAATGTGTCTTGCTAGAATGAATGAGATGATGATGGTGCCACATGAATAAGAGCCAAGTCAAACCAACCACCACAGCCATTAGGTGAATTACTATCCCCCCTAGAATTAGGAGACCAAAGAATATAAGGATCATCATCATGATGGAAGTGAGAGAAGGTATATACCTTGGAATGATGATCAACACAACCTACAACAACAATCTCTCATGTCTCCTTTTGAATGAGTACTAAATCATAAGTGAACTCAATTGTATTGCTATCCTAAGCAATTTGATAGATTGAGAATAGATTATGGGTCATCTTCGGTATATACCCAAATTAACATCACACATACCAGCTACATGAACAATGGAAGCATTAAATATTCAACATTCTATCAAACTCGGGTGCTCTAGCTAATCCTCAAATGATGTAATCATAAGAGCTAACAATGTGCCTTGATTCTCCTGAATCAATAATCCATCCAGGGTCATGTATGTTAAAAAGTGTAGTGATCAATGCTTGAACCTTACCTTTATAAGATGTAGATCCTATTTCCTTTTTAGGTGGTGGCTCCTCAGGTGTGGTAGAAGAAGAAGGTGAATGAGATGAAGAAGGTACTGAAATGTTGTGATCCTTGAGAAGGTGTTTTAATTCATGAATCTCCTTCTTGAAAAATGCATTTTCACTAATGCTCTCTCCCCTAGAAATAGGTACATGTTGGAATATCCTTCTTATATTTTCCTTCTTTGGAAGGGGTGCTATAAGTCTCACTAGATCCTATCTTAGCTTTACTTTTCTTCCATTTCCCTTTCCTTTCCCTTTTGGAAGAAATAATCACTTCATACCCTATAGAATCCACTCATTTCCATTTCCACCCTTGCAAATTGTTTCTTCTCAAATCAAATACATTTCAAAATCCATTTATATGCTTGCACTGCATCACACCAATGTGTTGCATTCCTTTTTTCTTTCAATCCAACTCACTCATTCAAATTTTTATATCTTGCATTTAATTTTAAGCGTACAACTCAAAAATGATACATTCATACCATTTACATTCCATTCATTCTCATATCCAGTCTCACATATCCTTGCCTCCCATATCAAATACTTTTCATAAGGCATTCATATACCTTACTTGCATCTCATCATTCTCTCAATTCCTTCTCTTTGTTGCACTTACATAGCTCATTCTTCTTTACTACCCTTACATATCTTTATCTATCTATAGCTCAAATATACCTTCATCCATCACAACAAAATTCACACCATACCAAAGAAAAAAATGAAGAAAATATCAAGGTTATGCAATTAAACACTGAGGGCTTTGAAAATAACTATCATAACATAGAGTTGTATTCAAGACTTCTTTTCAAAACATTTTTTCTAAATCCCGTTTATTACAAATAACTAAGAGCACATATCACAGTTTCTTGGAGGCTAAAATGTATGGACAGATTTAACAAATATTTACATGTATCCATGCATTCAAATGCATCATTAGATATCCTTTATACACTTGTTCAAAAAACAATAATGTATTATTCTTTTGTTTTGATCATAAATGTTTTTTGTATATCTTTCAAATGCAAATTGTTTCTGACATTTCTAACTTTATGCACACAGGCATCTATAGATTCTTGTTTACATACCAAATTGCATGGGCACATGTACACATTGATGCATGCATAAATGTTTACATGGATCCATATTTTTATGCTTTCCTTCAATATATGCATTCGTAATAGCTAGTGTATTTCTCTTGTTTTCTTTCATTTAATACTGCAAATGCAAGTCAAGTCTCATCATGCTTTCAGACTCGTTCAGATGCCAAGGATGCTTTTCACTCTTCTATGCATTATGTGCACGTTGATACATGTATACATAGATGCCTCAAGCATTGTTACAAATGTTTCTCTCTCAATAATTTGCATGCAAAGTGCTATAAACATGTGAATTATTTTAGTGTAGCTACATTTTATCTTACATGATAAGCTTCTTTATATCTTTCCAAATTATTTTTGTTTAGAATATATACACAAAAATATTTATTCGTATTACATAAACAAGCTTAAAATCTTATTTATAATAAAATCAACACCTTTGTATTGTTTCATCTAAGAATTTATTGTAATATTTATTTCACTTATTACATTTTAATAAGTCAAATTATTACATTTTATTTTGAATGCAAAGTGTTATAAACATGTGAATTATTTTAGTCTAGCTACATTCTATCTCAGGTAATAAGGTTCTTTATTATATCTTTGCAAATTACTTTTTGTTTAATATATATACACAAATATTTATTCGTATTACATAAATAAGATTAAAATCTTAGTTATAATAAAATCAATAGCTTTCTAGTGATTCATCTAAAAATTTATTGTAATATAATTACATTGTTCTATACACAAAAAAATGTTTTCGTATTACATAAACAAGATTAAAATCTTATTTATAATAAAATCAATAGCTTTATATAGAAGTAACCTTCATACTACATTAAAAAAAAGATTGATTAATCTTAGAAAAGTTTACACTCAAATGAGCTACCCCTATCAATGTTCCACCTAACACTAGTGTTTCTACTAGCACTTGCATATTGTCATATGATAAACTAAAATAACTCAGTTGTATTAATTAACGTAACATGTGTTTTAGAACATTACACTAAACATAATTTTATTTAAAAATAGACATAGAAGCAAAAAAAGACATATGATAAACTTTGTTTCACCATGCATATAAATATGGCTCATGTAAAGAATGCTTTTTTTTTTAGTGCCTGTGCACATGTTTTTGTAAATTGTTGCAAATGATATTTGATGCTTTAGAAATATTCCTACATCAAAACTTTGTTCGAATTGAAATGACTAATGAATTTATGGAGCAAAAGGTTTATTAAAAAAAAATTAAAAAACTGTGCATTGGTCATAAGTAGTTTATTTCTCCTATTTTCTTTCATTTAATACTACAAATGCAAATTGAGTCTCATCGTGCTTTGAGACTCGTTCAGATGCCGAGGATACTTTTCACTCTTCTATGCATTATGTGCACGTGGATACATGTATACATGCATACATGTATACATAGATGGCTCAAGCATTGTTACAAACATTTTAGGTTATTTGCATTTAATAATTTAAACAAAATAATAATACATTTTTGCTTCCTGATTAAGATCATAAAGAATATTTCTTGTCGCAAATGTATACATACACACATAAAAATACAAGTATTCATTGGTATATCTATAAAAAAGTCCACGTATACATGGTACCCATAAATACAATTTTGCATCCATCCATCAACACATGTTAAGTGTTCACATGTCTCTATGGACCACATTGCCCATGGACCATAAACATTCCACGCATTAATGCACCATTGCAAATTACTTCAAACTTTCCTAGCTATATTTAATACAATTATATTCCTATCTCCTATCTATTTCTTTTTCTAACTCATAACTAGATGCTTTTTACCTCTCGGTAGGAACTCGACGCTTGCATCACTTGTTTAAATCTTGACAAAACTTACTTATATATATATAATCATCTAAAAGAAACTATTATCATCTTCAAAATAATAAAAAAATTAAATCAACTCTCAATTATTTATATCTTTTCAATCCACAAAATATCTCTTATCTTGTATAATAAAAAATGCATTCACTTTTTGCTAAATTGATTACACAATCCACTTAACTCCACTTTTTGGGAACTCATTCAACCTATTAACACTACCCATGTACCTTTAAAGGTGCACATACTAATACACGTGTGATAACTTTTTTAAAAATAAAATTTAAAACATAAAATTCTATAGAATCGCTAAGAATTTAGATCCATTTACCTAAAAATATAATGAAAATTTTATGTAATAGTAATTCTTTAGTCTTATATTATAACCTAATCAATCTATTCACCAATTAATGCACATTTGCAATAATTCAAATAATATATATTTTATTATAATTATGTTTAATTGTTTTTATTTAATTTTTTTAAATATATAATATTTAGATTTGTTAAATATATTATTTAGTTATAAAATACGTTTGAATAAATATTACATCAAAATTAAGTATACAAAATTAAGTATACAAGTAATTTAGTAATAATTTATTTTCAAGATTTATCCAATATAGACACTTCCTAAAGCATGAATAATAGAAGATTGACACTTCACAAAGCAAAATTAGCAAGCCTTGTTGTCTTATTTGTGTGACAAAATATGAATAAATACAAGCATACAATGTCCATACACAAATGGCCCATAAATTAGTGAGTTGTCAAGGGTACAACAAGAGTGAAGGTAATGAATGTTGTGGGACATATTGGATAGACATAGAGGACCAAGTGGAAGGTAGTCCTTGAAAGAACATGACCTATCACCATCCCTAGACAAAAGAGCTTGATCTTATAAACGTTAAAAACTTTCTATTCAAATTCATTCTATATTAATACTCAACTTATGACGTCATTTTTATAAAACAACTTCATCAACCAACTTACATTAAACTATTTAAATCAAAATTACAAAATATCCATCTATTAAAAAAAAACACCTAATTTTTATAAAACAACTCCATCAACCAACTTACATAAAACTACTTAAATCAAAATTACAATAAAATTACACATATCCTCTACTTAAACTCTTCCGAATCAGCAATTACCACAAAAATGTCAATATCTGATCACAATCAAGATTAACCCATTTGCAAAAACCGCCATGTTTCGAGAGTACTAATTTTGCGTTTTACTTGTCCTACCTGTCGGTCATGGGAGCCTCAAAGAATATCAAGGGCAGAGTCATGACATGGAAGTAACGCGTGCTCTCAACTAAATTTGTCCGGGTGTCGTACAACACAAGGCGAGAATCCATTGCCGCACAATCCAGCCAGGTAGATTTCCTAGGCCTAGATGAGTCTAAATTCCGTGTAAAAAGATACAAAGATTCCTACAACAAGTGTACCACATCGGTGCCGCCCCCCACGGGGCGAATGCCATCGTCTTCATTGCCTACCCACTGTAAATAAAAAGCCTCTCAGACCATTCAATTTCACTCACACCATTTAATCTCAAAAGCAGAGCTGGAAGCAAAGCGAGCAGAGCGGTAGTAATAATAGCATAGAAAAGGAAAATGAATAAGGGGCAGTCGGTTGAAAGGCTGAAAGTGGGCGTTCAAATGATAAGGAAGGGGGAAGGGTGGACTGAGGAAGATAAGGTCTCTTTTGGCTGCACAATTTCGCCCAGATTCAAGAGCAAACGCCACTCCTCGTATGACTCGGACGAGGAAGTTTCCAGCAGTCCCCGCGACGTTCGGGAAGGCTACCTGGCGGTCTATGTGGGGGCCGAGCGAAAGCGCTTCGTTATTCCCACCACCTATTTGAGCCTGCCTGTCTTTCGAACACTGCTGGAGATGGCGGCGGAGGAATTCGGGTTTGTTCAGAAAGGCGGCCTCACTTTGCCCTGCGACGTAACGTTTTTCAAGCAAATACTGAAGCTCCTGAAAAGAAACGACCCGGCGTATAAGCAGATGAGTCTCAACGATATATTGAACTGTATTGTCAGTGACAGAGAGCGGCAAACAGATTCCCTCTGTTCCACTGAGTCTGTTGGCCCCTTTTTTGGAGCCTCTCTGCAGAAGTCATTTGGCTAAGCTGTGGCTTCTTTTTAGGGTTTCATTGCAAGTTATTAAGGAGGGTTGTACTGTATATTTATGCCTTGAAATGTTGAACGCCCGTCTGGCCTATTTGTAAAGAAGCGTATTTTGTTGCCATGAATAGCAACTGTTTTTTTTAATCTTGGATTGAATTGCATATGTGAAAGTTTTTGTGTGCTTTTCTCTGAGTAGGTTCTGTATTTGGAATTAGTTGCAGGAAATACGATTGTTTCTCCACCGCTGCTGTTCTTTTCGTGCCTTCACACGACAATAATGTGTAAACCTGTCCTGACGCTCCCGCCATTGAATCTGTCTTTATCGAAGAGCATATGCATTATTGAAGATATTTTGAGCATACCATTAAAATTCAGAGTGTGTATATGAACAAGATTTAATTTTGGTCACTGTGTGGTCGTGTTTATGCATTTTTTTTAATCATTTTATCACATGAAAGGAGATTTTTTTGGAGACTGTCAGAAATTATATAGTTGTAAGGGTGGATAATGTATTCGTATCTTTTATGCTATTTGTATGGGTGGTTTAAGTGGACTGTTTTAGCGCATCAAATTGATTTAGCACATCAAATTGGGGCATGATCTCAGCCTTATTTTTTATGATGTCAGGGTAGGGTATCTATTATGTGAAAGTCGTTTGAGGCATGATCTTATCTTCATCCATTATGATGTTGGAGTTTTGCACTCAACAAGACTTAATCTTTGGTAGACTCATTTTGAACCATTCAACTTCAAAAATAGATGAAGGACCCATGGACACTAATTCTAAGTTCTTAATTTGTTTTAATATTGATTTGACAATTTCACTAACTTTAAATTTTAATTTGTTTTGATTTTTTTAAATTTTTGTTGAAAATATTTTTAACTCTAAGAAAAATAGTTTCTTTGTTCGATTTAAGACCACATATACAATCTTGATTTAATTTACAATGGTGTGGCCTTAACCTACTTTTTCAAATCTCAAATTAATCATGACTTCAAATTGACTAAGTCCAAACTAGTTGTTATTTGTTGGTTGTAAAGCTAAAAGATTCAAATTGTGTGTCTAAGATGTATATAAAGGGACACCATCCCTAATTCAATAACATGATCATCACCATTGATTATTATCTAGCGATTACACTTTTGGCATACTAAGAATTACTTAATATCTCTATTATAACCCTATTATGATCTTTTACATCAACACATAATATACCTATCTAAGAAAACTTTAGGTATCAAGTTTTTAAATGTTGTTAACATTCATGTAGGTAGAGATCATTGTTAGATATGAAATTGTTTTACATTATAATGCTTTTATTGACTACTTGGACATAGCTCCACTACCAACTAGGTTTCTATAGCCATGACAAAGATATTTACATTTTTTTATAGGCATAGCTTCAATTACTAGATAGATGTTTATAGCCCCACTAGAGATACCCGATTCACCTAGAATGAATGATATTTTTCTTTTCTTTTCTTTTTTATTTTCCTCATTTTGTAGACACTAAAGTTTGTCTCTAGATAGGGGTCCACCATGGTAGTCAATTTTCTTTTTTAAAATAATTTATTTTTGGAATTAATATTTTAATTATAGTTGCTTTTCATATAGATTCATGAATATTTAAAATGTAACAAGTGATGGAAAAAAGTACAAGATACATGTGCAAATCACACACACTTCCTTTATCATGAAAATAAGTCTACACATCTAAGTGAGCCATTGATGAGTACTACACCTTAATAATTAATCCACCATGTATTTAAAAGAAAAAAAGATTGTTAGCAATGATATCTAGAAAGTGTGCTTAAATAAGTGCATATGTCATCTTGTGGTCATGCCAATCAATGATGAATAAGACTTTTAAAAGCCAATTGATAATAGTGAGGAATGGAAACTAGCTATATAAATGCAAGGTTTAGTACATGATTATTATAGAATACATACTTGAGACATACTTATCATTGTGTCTTGTCAAGGTGTTGGAATGGGATGAAAATATGCCCTCAATAAAATCAAGCATAAGAAAATAAAATCTACAAAAAGAAAAAAAAACCTTTCCCCCAAGTGGTGATATCAAGTGAAATATTGAAAAAAGAACATAGCACATGACATGTGGTGATGGTGGTGGTGTATTATCTTAAATTATCTATTTATGATCAAGGTTGTTTATAAATATAATTTTTTTGATGTGGTTACTTATGTATCATGCCCTTATTTGAGAGATATTTCCATAGATATTTACTTCTTATCATATTGATGATGATAATATATGTGTATCTAACATGATGTATATCTCTTGTAACTTTTCTTTCATCTTGACTTTCTTTACATACCTTTATTTCTATACTGATATTCATTAGATTGTCAAGGTCAACCGTCATACAACCATATCTTATGACATTGATGCTCACTTGTATGTAAATATTTTGATCATCCTCATTATTTTTCCTCATGCGTATCATTTGCATGTGATGTGCTAGACATAAACGTATAATTTTGATGAGAATTAATATGTTTATTTTATCCAATCTTGGAAGGATCCTCTTTATCCTCTTATAAAAAAAAAAAAATTGAGGTGTCATCAATTGATTTCCTTTATCATCAATATCCTCTACTTGAGTGTATTGTTGTTAATTTAATATCTTATATTATTTGATTTAGTGTAATGTATTAGAGCTAGTGTTGAATTTCCTAGTCAATGTATATTGCTAAAATATAACTTGTTTTGCTAAAATTTCATCCCACTTTGTGTCCCCTTTGTTGTCTTAGTTTAACCAAATTAGGTCAAGATCAAAATTCTTGTTATTTGTGTGTAAGGTTATCTCTTTTACAATAAATTTGAGCTTGTTGAGTATAAATGCTTAAAATATCATAAAATTATCTAGAATAATAAAAATTACTAAAATAGCTAAAAATAACAATATTGCTATTTTTAGTTAGTTTACTTTTAAACACAAATGGATCTAAAAATTTACACAAAACTCTAAGAATGCACATTCAATCTCGAGAGTCAATTTTGAACAAGAAAACATATTTATCTAACAAGTTATTAAAATTTCAAAATCTCAAAATTTTCGGAAGAGATCAAAATTTTAATTTTGGGTAAGTGCTCCAAGATGTGATACAAAAAGGAGGTCTTAAGATGTCACTTTTTTTTCTTCCTAAAATTAGTAAATTTTGATACCCAATGAGAAAATGAAGATAGTTACACTTAAAATTTGAAAATGCATAAGAATGAGAGTCGTAGTGCTTTGATTCTACTTTCTAAACTACTATTTTTTTTTAAATGGTGAAGATTAATGGTTTCAAAAAGGGAGAGCACACAAAGTGGTCTTGTTTTTTCAAAAAACATAATGTAGTGTCTAGTGTGCTCCACCTAAAATGTTAACTTTTTCTAGAATTTCAAAAATCACTTTAGTGAGAAATTAGTTAACACCATGAGTTTATGCCAGATTTTTTGACTAATTCTTTAATGAATATATGATTTTTTACTATTTTTGAAGTGTACACATCCTAAAAAATAGAATTTTGAATGTGCCTCCACTAATTTTTTTGAAAACTAATCAAAAAAATAATTTTGTTTTTTCAATATGTGTAGAATGGAGTCTAGTTTCAAAAAATGTAATTTATTTCAAAATTCGATGAACGAGTAAAAAACTACACCCAAAATACAACATGTTGGTTTTTGACAAAAAATGGGCACACTAACAAAAGAAATCAAAGATGAAAACCTTAACATAATGAAAATGTGAAAAAAATTATATGGTTAGATAGCTAATAGAGCTTAACATCATTGTGGTATTTTTTTAAATTTTCATTGGAACACATGCAAACTTGACGGAGAGCATGACCAAAAATGTGATTTTTTTTACCTTTTTAGAAAAACACATCTTTAGCATGAAATGGTCATCCAACCCTT
This sequence comes from Sequoia sempervirens, assembly GCA_007258455.2. Classification (NCBI taxonomy): domain Eukaryota; kingdom Viridiplantae; phylum Streptophyta; class Pinopsida; order Cupressales; family Cupressaceae; genus Sequoia; species Sequoia sempervirens. The sequence goes on from VDFB02012160.1 coordinate 19,404, forward strand.
TGGGTTGGGTTGGATGCCCAAGCAAAATCCAACCCATAAGGTTGGTATTTCTCAATACAAACCATTTGGTAAGTGCTAAATTTGATGCTCGCAAAATTGTATTTTCATTTGGTGAGCGCCAAATTTGGTGCTAGCCAAATGAAAATGCATTTTTAGAATAATAGAGACAAACTCTCTCTCTCTCTCTCTCTCTCCCCAACTTTGATTAAGGCTTAGAGTTTAGGGTTTACGATTAATGATAGATAGTTGAGGTTTACCTTTCTCTCTACCGATACTTCCCTAAAGTCTCTCTCCCTCTCTTCTCTCTCTCACCTCTCTCTCCCCTCTCTAGGTCTCTCCCACCCTCTCTCTCTACCTTTCCTTTCCTCCTTACCCCCATATTTATCACTACCTCCCTATCTCTCTTCTTCTCTCCCTCTATTATTGCGTCTCTCCCATCTCTCTCCATTCTCTCCATCACCACCTCTCCCTCCCACCCTCTCTCTCTCCCCATCTCTAGGTTTCTCCATCCTTCCCACTTTACCTCTCTACATCTCCCTCCTTGTCTCATTACCCACCTTTCTCCCCCATCTATCTCTCTCATCTCTGTCTCTCACCCCTCTCTCCCCACATTATAGGTTTCTTAGCTCTATATCTCTCCCCTCTCTACCTCTCTCCCTCCCTCCTTACCCATATTTCCCTCTTTGTGAACTTATCTCTCTCATTTCTTCTCTCTCCCCCTCGTGTCTCTACCTCTCCCCTCTCTAGGTATCTCATTCACTCCTTGTCTACATATCCATCCCTCCTTAGCCATATCTTTATCTTTTTCCTTTTTTAGATCCTCTTCTCCCTCCCTCCCCTCTCTAGGTCATCACCTGTCTATCTCCTCCTTCCATAGGCCTCTTACTCCTTCCATGTACATACCTCTCCCTCTATCCCTTGTTAATCCTCCCTTTCTTTTTTCTTTTGTCTCTCCTCTTCTCCCTCTACCTCTTTAGGGTGTCCCATCCCTTTCTTCCTCTCCCCTATATGTCTCCCCCTCCCCCCTTAAACCCCCATCTCACCTTTCTATCCCCTTGTAGGTATCTCACCTCTCTTACCCTCTATCTCCTCTTTCCCTAGGTCTCTCACTCCCTCCACATCCACCTCTCCCTCCATCTCTTCTTACTCCTCTCTCTCTATTGATGCATTCACATTGTAACTATGTGGATCACAACATCTACACTCTGAAGGATGTGAGGAATGTTCATAATGATCTATGATGTTGTTATTAGAGAATGTTCTATGGTGATCACATGGTGCCAAACTTATATTTTTAGTGTGAAAAGTAGCTATCCTTGAGCAAAACTTAAATAAAATTGGACTTAACTTTTCACAGTCTTTGGAAGGAAAATGAGATTCACACCTTTCAAGATCCTTCCCACTATCAAAGAGGGCATATTGGTAGCATCTGAATTATTAGAGAAGAAATAATTGCTCTTTTCAAAAGCACAATGGCTATTGATATCTTGAATGGGAGGTAGATTCTTTTGGCCTTCATAATTTACTCTATCTATATGATTGTATTCATTTCTAGTTTGTCCATAATTGAGACATCATCTCTTACATGTGCAACCTTCCTTTTTTTTGATGTAGATAAAATTTCCTGTGGTTGATTATGATTATCAAGTTTCCTATTTAAGTCTAGAATTTCATTAACACATTTCTTCCTCAATGTCCCCTGGTTTCTTTCTTCAATAGACATAAATCTTGACAAACTTTTCTCCTACTTGTTAAGCTTCACATGCTTGGTAATACCCTTCACAGCATCCACCTTGTTCATGGTCTAGTATGGATGTTCATGGTTTAGGCTTTATAGTTTATGGTGTTAGGCATAAGGTTTAGGGTATAAGGTTTACGATTGAGGGTATAAGGTATAGGGTTGAGGGTTGAGGGTTGAGGGTTGAGGGTTGAGGATTTAGGGTTGAGGGATAGTGTTCAAGATTGAGGGTATAGGGGTAAGTGTATATGATATATGGATTAGGGTTGAGCATATTGGGTATTGGGTTTATGGTTGAGGGTACATGGTTGAGGGAACATAGGGTATAGGGTTGAGGGTATATGGTTAATAACATTTAATCCACCCTTTATAGTTTGTAAGGTATCGTGCAATCTTCTACTTCAAGCCAACCACTATAGAAAAGGATGGGATTTTCTAGACTTCCAACATTTTTTCTAATCCTTAAAAAATCATTATCCTTTCCATTGAAAACCAACTCTAGTTGTAGGAATGTCAAGCTACTCTTTCTCCAATTCAAATTTTTAGTTAAGATCCAACCTAATTTTTTCTCCCTTTCTTTCCTTTCTCACTAAATCTAGGTGTTCTTCTTGTCGTTTGATAAGACATGCCTCACTGCGAGGAGCTTCATTAGTACTTTCAATGTACTCATGTAAAGATGAGCTTCAAAATCAGTATGTAGAATTTTTTTTGTTATTTTTTCCATGTGAGGACCTAGGTATATTATTTTGTGAGTCCATAATCTTAGAACTAAGAAACATGATCTTGAAGCAATACCTCATGTAATAACTAACACCATTATCTATATTGTTTCAAATATCATCTATTACTTACTCCATCTTGCGATATCTTGATGAAATAGGTGGCATATGAGGAGCACTAGTAGCTACCTCGTTCATTGTAGAGAAGACTGATTTAGGCTTCAAACTTCATTAGGACTATCCCTATCCCCCTCTATCTATCTCACCCCTCTCTCTCCCCATATAGGTATAGGATATAAGATGTAGGATTTAGGGTTTAGGGTATAGGACCTATATGTTAGAATTGACTATGGAGATAGCCTACCAAGATCTAGAGGCCAAATGGAAAACACAAAGAGAGATCAATATGACAAGAATAAACTATATTCTTATAAATTATGCAAATATGATTCAATTAATTTACAA
>VDFB02012161.1:0-28710 GCA_007258455.2 Sequoia sempervirens
TGAGACCTCACAGCGATAACACCTCCCTTCGCCAAGACCTCACCCCGTCGGTGAGACCTTTCAGCGAATGCAAAGCACTCTCCCCGATGTCGTTTCATTTCAGCAAGAGTTCACCCTGTCGGTGAGACATCTTGCCGAAGCCATCTCTCTCTCGGCAAGATCCTTCCGATGACCTCTCCTTTTCGCTGAGACTCCAATGGCGAGACCTTACGTCGATATTACCTCATGTCGGTGAGACTCCCTTCTTTTTCTGAGACATTACACCAAAGTATCCTCTTTCGCTGAAAGCTCATGTTACTTTGGGGAGACCTTGCTTGGTCGGCCAGACTTCGAGGAGAAAGAAATCCGCAAAGAAGGTGCATCTCCGGAGGCCTCAGGAATTTTGGGAAAATCTGGAGGAGAGGGAAAAATCGAGAAAATCTGGTCCACACGGAATTCCGCGAAGACCAAAAATCCTTGAACCACAACACTTAGCCAGAGTTTGAGCGAGATCCGGGAAAATCCGGAGGAAGAAGGAAATCCCAAACTCGGGAGAAAACCCAAATTCCCACTAAGGCAGAACCAAACCAGATAACAAAATACAGACCCAGGAGGAAAACGAAAAGAATTTTTCCAAGACCAAAGCTGAAAAACAAAGGCAACGAAAGCAAAAAAACAAAGGGGGGAACCATTTTGTTCCAGAATAAAATGGGGTGGTTATGCAAGACATAACAATCTTCAAATGTATAGTTTATATCTTATGTTGTATTGAAATAGTTATTCCCACGGCTTTTGTGGGACACCGTACATTTGTAATTATCAATAAAAGACATTTGTGCAAAATTTGTGCAATCTTTCTCTTGTATACATTTGCATAATGAACTAGCAATTCAGTTGACAATACTTATGTGCATATGAATGGAAATTTTAGCATAAATAAATGTGTACCTTTTATCTTTTAATCATGATGTAATATCTCAACTCTACCTGATTGAGTTGGAAGCTAAATTGGGTAACATTTTTTGTGACATTTGTGATATGTTTGCTTGCTAAACATCTTGACCATTTGCCTAAACTTATCCATTGGGCACATGAGTCAAATAGGAACTTGATAAGACTTAAAAAATATTCTTGCATACTAATGTAACTCATCCAAAACAGTGTATAACACCTTCAAATATTATTCCATCTACCAAAAACTCAAAGTAAATCAACAACTATGCAAAACAACACTTAGAGGAAATGAAATTGCATCTAAACTATGTGCAACAACACTTATTGAATCAAAAAACTCAAAGTAAATCAACAACTATGCAAAACAACACTTAGAGGAAATGAAATTGCATCTAAACTATGTGCAACAACACTTATTGAATCAAAACTCCTAAACCAATCATGTACAAAGGTAATCATATCTCAAAAAAGAGTTTGAGGTGTATCCCATTGATTGGGATAGGCAGTACTTCACCATCCATTTTTTATAGCTGGAAAGCATTGTGTTGTTTGCACTCTACAATGATGAATGGGCCACTCCACATACTATCAAACTTAGTGTGTTTTCCAGGATTTGTCTTTAGCTCATCCCACTTAAGTACATCTCCTTCTTCAAACACCCTTGGTGTTGCTTTCTTGTCAAAAACTTTCTTTAATTGGAGTTGGTGAAACTCCATGGTTTTCTTAGCTTTATCTCTCATTTCCTCAAGCTCCATGAGTTGTGCATATCTGACTGCCATTGGGTCCTCCTCTTCAAACATTTCAAGCTGGTTTATAGTATCAAGAGTTGGAAACACAATAGACAAGGGCACAACCTTGCATCCTTTCCATATACCAGCATATAAGGGGAGTTTCCAATGGACCTCTTTGGTGTTATTCTATCTACCCACAAGACAAATTTCAACTTGGTATGCCAAGTTCTTTGGTTATCCTCCATTATTCTCTTAATGATCTTTATCAAGTTCTTATTGGTTGACTCTGCCAAACTATTACCCTTGAGGGTAATATTTTGATGAAGTACTCAAATGGATACCATTCTTGATATCCCATTCACTCAACCATATTCCAACAAAAGCTAAGGTGTTATCAGAAATAATAGACTCAGGTACAACAAACCTTGTTATTAAATCATCATAAAAATTTAAAATAGTGCTTTCATTAGCTTCTTTTAGTGTCATAGCCTCAGTCCATCTGGTAAAATAATATGTGGTTGTGAGAACCCACTTATGACCTACACTAGAAGGTGGATTAATAGCTCTTATAAAATCAATTCCCCATCTCATAAAAGGTTGTTCAACCTGTATAGGCTACAAAGGAAGAGTTGGAAGCCTTTCTTTACATGCAAACATTTCACACTTAACACATTTTCTTGCCCATGCATGGGCATTCTTGAAGAGGCTTAGCCAATAGTAGCCAGCCCTCATGATCTTCCAAGTTGTGGTCCTTGGAGCAAAATGTCCACCAGTTGTTCCATCATAGAACTCATGAAGTATTTTATCAATCTGATCAGTATCAATGCACCTTAGTAACACTCCATTATTATCTTTCCTAAATGGTATACAATTGACAAGCACATAAGGAATTGACTGTAACTTGAAGTACCTCATCTTTTCTTTGTCCAAACCAAGTGGACACTCACCAATCTGTAGAAAATGAACCATTTCTTGCATCCAACTTGCACCCAATACTAGTGCAGCAGTTTGAGACTCATCATTGGTGACAAAAATAGCTTCCTCTTGATGAATTTTGTGATCCAACCTACCCTCTTCTCATTCAAATCTCTGCTCAAAATAAATTGCTTGACACTAGGATGAGCAACCATTAGATGAACCTTGTTATTAGAAATCAAATGCTTAAATTTCTTCAAACTTCTAATAACATCAAGCACATGTTTTTCAACAAAAGTATATCTATGCTCATAGTCTTCTAGGCCCTGACTGAAAAATGCTATGGTTTGTTCCAAATTGTCATCATTTTGTTGTACCAACATAGCAGAAGTAGTATCTATGCTACCAAAAGCATAAATAATGAAATCCTTTGCAAAGTTAGGATTTACCAATGTGGGAGCTATTGATAATTCCTCCTTGATTGCTTCAAAACTATGTTTTCCCTCTCTTGTCTAGCTAAAACTTGCATTTTTTTTAACATAGCAATTAGAGGCTTCAATAAATTTTCTACATCTAGTATAAACCTTCTCACAAAGTTAATTCTATCAAGGAAGATTTGCAGCCCCTTCTTATGGCTGGGAAAAGGTAAAGCAAGAATGAAACTCACCCTTTCTAAATCAATGGCAATTCCCTGTTTTGATACTACATGTCCAAGGAGCTTTCCTTCATGAACAACAAAAATACATTTTTTGGGGTTAAGGGATATGCCATATTCCCTACACCTTTCAAAAATTTGTCTTAAATGAGAAAGATGTTCATTAGCATTTTTTGAAAAAACTATTATATCATCAAGATAAATGATCACTAGCTTGTAAATCAAACCTTGAAATGCCATGTCCATTGCCCTTTGAAAGGTGTCACTAGCATTGGACAAACCAAAGGGCATTCTCCTATAAGCCATTGTTCCCCATTTCATGGTAAATGTTGTTTTATATTGATCATCTTCCTTCACTAACACTTTTTTATAACCAGAATAACCATCAAGCAAAGAAAATCTCTCAGAACCTACAACAACTTGAAGAATTTTCTCCATAGAGGGCAGTGGGTAGTGGTCTTTCAATGAGGCTCTGTTCAAATCTCTAAAGTCTACACAAGGCCTCATCTCTACCTTTTTCTTCCTAATCGAAACAAGGTTAGAAACCCATGAGGTATGTTTGATTGGGAAAATTATTTTACCCTCAATCAACCTAGTCAACTCTTTTATCACGAGAGGTTCAAGCTTGGGATTTAAAGGCCTTTGTTTCTACCTAACTGGTTTTGCATTTAGCTCTAGTTCTATGGTATGTTGGAAAATTTTGGGATCAAAACCTTTTAAATTAGAATATTCCCATGCAAAGATATCATGAAATTCTTGACAAAGTGCAATAAAAGCCTCTCTATCTTCTTGAGAATAGAGTTTACTAATTTTAAGGAGCTTACCTTTGAAGATTCCAAGCTCTTCATAGTGTTCTTGGGTGCTGCCACAATAGTGGTTTACACTTTCTGGGAGATCCTATTTTTTGTTGAAATCACATATTTTTAGAAAATAGAATGATTTAAGCCTTGAAAAGTTTCATTTAAAGGATTTCAATTGAAGAGGGTTTGATCAAACCACCTTAGACCAAGCCCCTTTTGATAAAACCCTGCTAGATTTAAACCATACCTATAACGGAGTCTCCTTTACATCTATCAAAATGTTGATTAAAAACCACTTTTGATTTACCTTTTGGGGAATCAAATGAATTAATTTTAAAAAAAAAAATTGTAAGTATGCAATCCTTATTATAAGCTTCCAAAAAATTATAATTTTAATTAAAATTTAATTTGATTATTATACTTATTTTTTATTTCTTGTGAATGTAGGGTTTTCACCAAAAATCAAGCCCTCTATTTTGCACATGTGAAAAAATAGAAGATTATAAAAAATAAAAAAAAAATATGAGTGCATTAGATATTGAAGTCCTTGATCCAACAAAAAAAGAAAAATTGAATTTCGATGTATACAAAATAAGTTACACGTTATACAATCTGCCTATGTCTAAATTGTAATTGGTTTGAATTCAAAACTTGATTAAGGAAAAAATATTCAATAAAACTCTATGAAACAAGTTGGAAGCACTAGATCTCGTAGTTACAAATCTAAGTTCAAAAAAATTAGAATTTATCCTTTATAGAAAAAAATTTATGCGTTATACAATGAGCGTCACTCCTTTAAAATGTTGTTTACTGAAAAAAACTAGTTTTCGAAGGAGATGAAAAAAGAAGTGCAATCTAATTCCAAAAATTTTGAAAAAAATATATTTAGAATCTATAGAAAAAATTTCACAAATCACTAGTTTGCATCATCTTCAAATTCCTCACAGTTTAGCCTCTATAGGTGCCTGAAAGTGAAGATTTAGTTAGAAAAAAATATTTCAGTGTCCAGTTTGGCCAAAAATTGTAAACCAGTATTGTGGGATCACCCTCTTCTTTAATCTGCATGTTGGTTTTTCCCTTCTTAAGATGATCATCAAAATTGAAAATGGATTCCAAGGTGACCAGACCCTTGGGTAACTTATTTTTCTTTAGCTATATAATTTGGTCACCATATTGTTGCTTAAGTTTCTCTTGATTTCCCACTAAAAAATCATCTTCTTCAAGCAGAAAACTAAGCACCTGCTCATCACTTTCGAAAACTTTCCAATGAATGTTATTATCAGGAATAGATGGCCTTACTACAACTTTAACATACTATTGTACCTTGTCCTTTTTAATATCATTCGGAATATCGAACTGAGCACCTATAGCAGCTAGTCTATCAACATGCTTGTTTTGACTTCTAGGTATGAATAGCAAATTAAAGGCTTCAAACTCCTCTATCATATCCCATACCCTATTCTTATAGGACTTAAGAACATAATTTTTAGTCATATGTAAACCTCTTATGTGATTTACAATTAGTTCACTATCACCAAACACTTGTAGGAAACTTATCTTTCAAGTTTATTTTCCTTTCCCATTCCAAACCCTGTATAAGACCTTCATATTCAGTTGTATTGTTAGAAAAATTAAATTCAAAATGAAAAGTTGAATACTATTGTTCACCTTGTGGGATACCAACATAGCACCCCCACCAGCTCCATTTTTTCTTCTTAAGCCATCAAAAAACGTCTTCCAAACTCCATTTTTTGTTGTTTGTCTTTCTTTTCAAGGTTAGGAATGATAGAATCTGGCTCATGCATCATATAAACATCTAAGCCTAATTCTTCAAGGTTTTTACTTGGATCGTCTTCAACCTTTTCTGCTACCCACTCATCCAAAAGGATATCAGGAATTCTCTCGGTTTGGGTATTTGGCTCTTGGGTGGCAGTGTGTTCATCATGGTCAAAAATAGAACAATTTGCATTGATGACACTTGGTACATAAGGTTCTATGTGATCCTTTGCTATTGATTCCGACTTAATGGTCACTTTAGTTCCATACCTTGTCCTAAACAACATATGAGACCAATCTAAAGATAAATAACCACCTATTTTAGCAGTAAAATCTTTTGAGAGACAAAAGGAAAAATATGGTGGCAAGTCAATAACAAATATGTCATGTGGAATGGAAAAATTGGGGCATGCATGCAAAGTAAGACTCAAATATTTAATGACCCCTACAGTATTGATGGTTGTTCCATCAAGTTGAACAATACCTTTTTCATGAGGTTGGTATTTCAAACCTAACCTATTAGCAATTTTTTTGGGCATAACTGAACTACTAGCCCCTGAATCAATCATACAATTATGGATTAGTTTATCCCCTATTATCAAAGACACATAAAAAGGTGGAGGTTTGACTTCTTTACCTAGTTTCCCACTACTGTTTTGAGGTGTATTAGTAAAAATAGCCTTATCTTGACTGACTGGAACTTCACTTGACACATTCAAGTCTAATAATGCAGATTGCAATAAATCTCTTTGTCCTGGGATAGAAAAAGAATCCCACATAGACATGGTAACATTTTTCTTCTTCATATGCTCAAGAATGTAAAGGGTGCAGAAGTTACCTTTTCTTGGGTCTTTATAATAGCAGAATTTGCTTGCAAGTGGGTAGGTTGGGGCTTATTCCTAGGCTGCTCCTTAGTAGTGCCATGTACATTTCTTTGCAATATATGTGGTGCTTGAGAGGTAGATGGAATAACAACCTCTTTTTCTTCTCTAGGAGCTTGGTTAGGTTCTTTACTTGCTAACTGTCCAATCTCAGAAGCTCTCTTCTTGGCTCTTGTATTAGCTGCTATTGGAGAATCATCCCGATTAACTCCACAAAACTCCTCTCCCTGCCAATTTAGGAGAGTGGTATCACTTGGAGGTAGCTCCTGTTGCTATGGAGATCCATCACTATGTACATTAGGTTGCAAACTTGACACATTTTGTACCATTAAGGCTTGGTTAATCACCCCATTTGAACAAGTGGACTAGTTATGGGGTTGATTACAAGGGAAACACCAATCATATTCTTGTGCAAGATTGTTTTGGAAAAGAACTAACTCCTTAGATGAACTGAGTGGAGTTGGGTTGTATGCTTGAAAAGGCCTTGGGTTGAGGTTTTTCCTTGCACCTTGGTTATTTGTTTGATAAGGCAGCCTATTTTCCTGATAAGGTTGGTTATGTGCTTGATGTTGAGGTTGGTATGGCTTAAAACTTTGAAACTACAGCTTCTTTATGTTCACCAACTCATTTCCAAATGACTGAAGTAACCCCTTTATCTCTTGCAGCTCAAGAGATTGGGCTAGGATAGTTTTTTCTTGACTAGCAGTAGCTGGTAATGAAGAGACAACAAATATAGGATCCAAAGGTTGTATTTTCAAAGGCATGGAAAGCTAAATTTCTAGGAAAATGGGCATAGGCGGTCTAGGTGCTATCTTACCCACTTGGATAAGATTATTTTTAGCCCTCGCTGCAATATCAAATGCAGCTGGTAGAGAAGTACCTCCCATGGATTGTATCATAACAGAAATATCACTGTTAAGAGCCTTCAAATAATAAAGAAAAGAATGCTCTAGAGAAGGTCTTACCGTGTCAAGAATTATGTTCCATGTCTTCTGAAAACGGAAGTTGAAGTCCATCATTTTCTCTTGAGGAGCTCTCTTGATTGTAATCATTTGTTCAACTAGTGCCAAGTGATCAGACTTGTCTTCAAACTGCTTGTTCAATGTATCTCCCAACTCATCCCAATTTGCAATAGAACCAACTACCAATCCTCTAAACCACTGAAGAGCTTTCCCTTTTAATGAAGCAGCTAGCAACCTAACTGCAACATTTTCTTCAGTGATGTGATGGACTCCACATAGTGAGGCCATGTCCCTGATATGCTCAATAGGAGTAGTTTGATCTTCTCGTGTAAAAGAAGGAAAAAATTTCAACGTAGCCATAGGAATATCATCATGTTGTTGCAAGTTAAGTGAACTGCCTCCATTAAAGGGCACAGAAGGTTGATTTCTTGCCATTGGATTGGCCTGAACTAGATTAACAGGTATAGAAACTGAAAGTATAGGTACACTTGTTACTATTGGTCTTAAACTAGGAGGTGTAGATTGAACTCTTTTTGATGAAATAAGAGTTCCTTTTGTTGTTCTTCCACTTCTCCTAGGTGGTGATAGCTGCAAGTATTCAAAAGGAATGGTACTTCCTCTTGTTTGTATCCTTCTCATAAGCTATTCTACACTGGTTTTTGCTAAACTAGAACTTCAGAGTCATCAGGTATGTATTTAAAACACCTCAAAAGGCAGAAAACAACTGGTGTACACACCAAACAACAGTGAATTGATGAATAAAAGAATTAAAAATCAGTCTGTTGTCCCATCGGGCATGCCAAAAACTGTTGTCTCCTAATATTACACCCCTGCTAAGTTGCATAACTTAGCATATTGAAGAAACATTAGAACTTTTCTAAGGTTGTGGGTCACCTAAAGCAGAAAATAACCTCCAGATAAAGTTGGCTCTTACGGTACTCACCTAAACTACTTCTTGTTGGGAAAAGGGAAAGAAAGATTGCATAAATTGAAAAAAAACTAATCTCTAAGGATGATGCACCAAAACATTAACTAAACTTGTAAAGCAACTTGTACACATAGTTTCAATCAACAACAAAAGCCTAACCTGCACAATTATTGATATGTTTTTGCATCAATATTTCATGAGGATATAATGCACACAATCCTAGCAGGAAAGATACTTTTCACAACTCGAATTATTTACACTCTAGCACAACTCACAACCTACCAAATGCATATACTTTTTGCACAAGGTGCTACTAATGAGACACAACAACAAGGAATGAGACAAATTCACATGTAATTGCATCAATCATACAAATGCACACAATAGAATAGAAATTAGGAAGGCAAAATTGCTTATCTTCATTGATCTCCAAGGTGTAAACTGATATACATGTATGTAAATGAGTTACAAAAAAATTGTTTTTTTCTGCAAAGGACCTCCAAAAGTCACAAAGTAGAAAAAAGATAATAATCAAAACTAACTTCAACAATGAATTTTTAAGTTACTTATGCTTTTCCAAATGGTTGCACAAAAATAGGGACTACAAACTCCTTTGGTTGTGCATAACCAAAAATCCTAAAATCTAGCCCCTAAATCCACTCCAAAAAGGCTCATGGATGGAGAAAAGGTCAAGTCTTGACCTCACCTATCATAAAGGAATCAAAAAGTGCTCCTAGATGCTCTCAACTTGCTCTAAAACCAAGTCAAAACAACCCCTACATCCTTGGCACTTGTCTTTCAACTTCTTCCAACCCCCCCTATATGCTTGGTACAACCATAAACAACCTTCAACTATTTGCTTTGACCATAACTAAAAGCATACCCATCTCTATCTTGCATTTACATAACATTAACTAAGTAATTTATAACAGGATCACTTAAATAAATGTCTTACATTTTGTAACCTATCCAAAATAAAGGTCGTGATTCGACCTGTGTCTTGAAGAAAAATATATGTCTTGAGGGGACAAATCCTAATTGCTAGGAATATGAACATAAGGCGAAGGTATTAATCTCTTATTGTAAATGTTAAAGAAAGGCAAAAAATGCCTTTGAGTATCGACCAAAGTTAGGGTTGAAACCCTAAAGACAAAAACTGTGGCCAACATTCACTTCATTTCATTTCACTTGCATTTTTTCACTTTGTTGGGCGCCTCCATGGTCTACAACTAAGCCTTCATATAGGTTTTAGCTAGAAATCTTTTGAGACCGAGCCTGGGTAAGACATTTTTTGTAGAAATATTGGCCATTTTTATTTTCTATGAGTGAAAATCTTATTTCGAGCTCCCTTTGTACAAAAAATAGTGAAAATGTTTATTTTCTACATTTTCTTTTCAATATCAATGCTTGGAAAACTTGTTTCGAGTTCTATGAGTAGAAGTGATGAAGATGTCTTGGTTTTCTGTACATTTCCTTAATGCTTTGTGCAAGAAGTGATGAATGTTCTGCTTCTTTGCTTTTTCTGAAAAATCTTTATTCTAGGATCATTCAAATACTTCCTAGCCATGGCTATTAATGTTTTGGTGAAACAAGTTTTCAAAACCCTCAGTTGGGTTTTCTTCTTTGACTTGAAATTTCAGCCTTCTGAGGAAAATAATAGAGAAGTACCTTTCCTTCGTAGAAAATGAAATTGCTTCCTCTATTCTATGTATTTTCTTTGTGTAAAAGCATTTTGGTTCATATTTTTGCTTATACATAAGCTTCTTTGTATCTCTATGCTTCTGTATTTGGCCTTTAAAAAACTCTAGGCCATGGCTTTATTATTTCTTGCAGGTATTAACAGCTTTGTTCTCACTTTGTGGCCAAAAAATTTCTATTTCATTTATGGAAAAATGGCAAAAAACCCTCCTTAGTTGACCTCATTTTTCTCTGTAACTCGTAATTCAAAAGCTTAGTTTCTTTTGATATCTTCTGTATTTTCATTTTGTAAGCATATATCTAGGCCTTGAAACCCTAACATATCATGAGGGTTTTCCTTAACTTTGTTCTCTCTTGCACTCTATCTTTTGAAAGCCTCTGCATTTTGCTCGAGGATTTGAAACCTTAAGCCTCTGCTCTTGCATTTTTATTGATCTTCATTCAATTTTTCTTCTGTCAAGTCCCATGCCAATGTCAAACATTTTGTCTTTGCTCCTTCATAATGGTGTCACAGTCCATTCCTATCAAAGTGACTATCTCCTTGTGAGGTCTATAACATGGCTCTGTGTTATCTTTTAGGTATGCAAGTCTGCTGATAATATTGAGACTGTGCACTTGTCATCAAACTTTGTACTGTGTTTTTCAACTAGAGTGCGACAAGAATATAAAAGGTGCCTAGCATGTGACTAAATTACCTTGTCACTTGTGTAATCAAAGCACTACCCATTGTGATAATCGGGTCATTCTCTATGAATATGTCAATTGTGAACCCTCCAGGTAGTGATGTCATTTCCAAATTAGCAATAGAAGGAAACAAATATCCTTTCTTTCTGACCTTCTCTTATCAACATAGCAATATTTCTTTTCATTTGTTTGCAACATATACATAACTACCTTCAACACTCCCTGTGGATTTATTTGTCAAGGTACAATTTCATGTATAACCCTGCCTTCATCTTATGATTGATATGTGTAGAGGATTAATAAAAATAAACAAGCCTTTGTATTGTTGTTTCCATCACTGTAGCACTAAGACATCTTACATTTTGTTGCTTCTGAGACTATCAACAATATGAACTATTTGTTTTCTTTGTATTTTCTTGCTTATGAGAATAAAAGTGATATAAGGATAGTCAACACCTTATACCAGCAGCTTGCATTGTTGCATTTGAAAGAGGCAAACCTTCTAGCTTTGCTATTCCAAAACATAGATTGAAACTTTTTTCTCTTCCTCATCAATTTCTACTTTGTAATTCACAACATGGTTTACCTTTGAATGATTGCTATGCAAGGTGCACTTTATGTCATTATGTGACTGTCTCCATGATTGAAATCACTACTTTCTTACTCATGGTGAATCAATTAAGTAGATATTTTTTATTTAGAACAATGATCTACCAACTCACTCTCATGAGTGATGAATACCTACTCAATGCAAACAAGTGAGATGAATAACATTTTTATCCCTCTTAAAACACAAGAGGGCAGGATGTTGAGCTCAACGCTTGTAGGAGCCCATTTTACTCCACATGCAATGATGTCAAATGAAAATAATCCAGCAATGAAAATTTCACCTATACTTGCACAGTGACAAACATGTTAGATAAAACAATAAAACTCATAAATGATGGATATTGATAATGATCTTTTGCTTCTTCTTTGATATCTAAAATGTTGCAAAAATAGTTTCAATGTTTTATGAGGACAAATTATATATTTGTTGATATAGCATATGCAAAGAATATGGGTCCCGAGCTCTAACACAACTTTTCTTCATCTCTCGTAGACATTTCAAGCAACAGCAAAGCAACTTCTAGAACAACCAAGCAGGAGGGTCTAGACAAGGATGTAGCAGTTCAACTCGGGGTTTGTCATTTAGGAAATGACAGATCCCTACTCTTTCCATATGCTCTTTTCTTTTATATCTTCAAATGTATAGTTTATATCTTATGTTGTATTGAAATAGTTATTCCCACAGGTTGTGTGGGACACCATACATTTGTAATTATCAATAAAAGATAACATTTGTGCAAAAAATTTGCATTCTCTTGTATACATTTGCATAATGAACTGCAATTCATTTGACAATACTTATGTGCATATGAATGGAACTTTTAGCATAAATCAATGTGTACCTTTTATCTTTTAATCACCATTTAATATCTCAACTCAACTTGATTGAGCTGGAAGCTAATTTAGGTAACAATAATATTATTAATATTATATATTTTTTGCATATTGAAGTTATATATTGTTAATAAATATATTGTATATATTAATAACTATAATATTAATATTATATATTATAAAATAATATCTCTATAATAATCATAGTTATTTTATTATATATTTATAAAGTCTTAAATATAATAATACTCCTACAAGATGATCATTGTTTATTATATATATTATTATATTATTTATTATATTTATATTTAAATTATATAATTCATAAATTATTTATAATAATATATTATATATAAATTATTTATATCATTCACTATCTACCCTACTCATAGTTTTCAAGCCTCTTGGTGTCTGCATCGATAACCTATTTAGTGAAGGCATCTAATCCAAAGGCATAAACAGTTGAAGGGAAATTTATAGAGAAGTTTATAGCTAGACATAGTCAATTACTTAGGTCTGAGATTAGTGTGGTGAATATAATAGTTAATACATACAATTAAAAAATAAATATAATAATATTATTATATAATAAAAATATAATAGAAAATTAATTATATAATAGTAGTAATAGTAATATATAAACAAAATCATTTTCTAAATGACCTACCAATTGACCTCATGTACTACACAAATGTATGGAAAAAATAAACCACTTTTTTCCCTAATTGACCTTCTACACCTCTTCGGTGTACCCATTTTTTTAAAACCTCAGGGGTATCCACACAACCCATCCTAGTGTCCAGTTAGGGCAAGATGAGATGAGACTAATTCCCTGGGGATGTACATAGTTACCCACCAACCACATACATCGAGTTAACTCAATCCTTGAAGTTGAACTCAGAACCTATGGGGAGCAAGCCCATGGCACAAGCCAACTTTACTACCCATGTGAGTCCTCTTCAGCATATCCATTGCACACCAAAGTGCAATTGCTAGTTTATACTTATTAGTTCATAAATTGAGTGCTTCTAGATGCTAGTGAATATATTTCATAATTGATTATGTGTGATAATTTTGAGTGCCCATCATTGACCAATTAATAGATCCAATAGCATTGTTTTCAGATAGGTTGTTCATTACAAGAATGAGAAGCATTAATAAATGATACTTATAAAAAAGTTAATCACAAGCACCTCAGCATTATTCATAATTTGTAGCTAGGAGGAGGGCAGGGAACATTTTACTGTTCATCATTCCACATCTCATATGAGAACTCAAATATAACTTCAGATATCAATATTCTTACTAGTCTTCCCTAAAAATTTAGATGATCCTTGCGGAAACACTGTGCAAGAGTGGATATTTAGAACCCAACACTATGAGAGAGAGGATTATAGTTAGCTTAAGAAAAGTGTTGAAAATATTGTTGGATTAGATGTTGATGTATGCTATCGATTCTCCTTTTTGCCTTTGGTCGATGCCCATAGACCTTGATACATCTTCACATTCATATTTACCACACTCCTCTGAGATATTGGCCCGTTCGAACCAAAAACAATCATCAATCAATGGATACCGAGTGAGCAGGGATGGGAATGTTCGTAGGTCCCAATTGATTGAGTAGTTAGGCAACTAGTTGTAATGAGCAGGTCTGAGAATCAAGTCAACTCCACACTACTAGTTGTTCAGGTTGATTCCACCTTTATCCTCTGCTAAAAGTGGTGCCTTACCTTCAGAGGCCCTTCCCACTTGTCAAATCCTTTGTCAACTTCTCCTGCACATCTCTCTATTATTTTCCTTCCTCCTTGCATGATTTTTCCTCTAATAGTGCGTGAATGAAATCAAGGGGTTGAGTTGGTTTTAAATTTTTTCTTGTGCCTTCCTCTTCATTTTCTTCTCCCTTCTATGTGTCATCTATCACGCAATTCTTCTTCCCCTTTTTACTCCTTACTTTTTCCAAAATGTCTCTACAACTTACTTCCTTCCTAGTCGCTTCTATCTAGACTTTCCTTCTGGCTTTTTCTCTCCAAGAAGGCCTGAAGTTACAGATTTTAATGGCATACACTCTATTCTTTACGCCATACCCCTCTTCTTTCTCCCAAGATTGCATTTCTTGTTCTTTCTTTCTCCCACACGTCTAATAAAATTCTTCTCCTCTCATGCCTTACTTTGCTCCTTGCTACCCTGTTTCTCTCCCATTTTTTCTCAAAATAACATGTGTATGTAGTCAAGGGGATCGTGAAGGTTTAAAGACTCCTGGCGCCAATATTTTTTTTCCATGCGACCTGGCAGTTTTGGATGGCCAAGGGATTGGGATACCATACCACATTAATGGCTTGATGGAAGTTGTCTCTTCATAGTGCCTAAGTCCTCTCTTTCTACCAACATGCCCATACCTGTGATCAAATGCATTGATGGATGGCCATTACATATTCCCTTCCATTCATTTATTTTCAATGATTCCCATGCTTCTTAATGGCGAATAAGAATAGCCCATCCTTATGTTGTAGGTTTGTCGCCCTCCTTGGGGTCTTCTCCTACATTTTTTTTCTATCGAGACATTGACAAAAGCCATGACTTGGCTATGTTTTTATTCCTATTTTTATTGTTGTACTTACCACATGACTTCCACGTGATGGTCTTTTATGAGGATGTGACACCAATTCAAAATCCCTCTTAGATTGATGGAAAGTTTTGAAAATGCAAACAATTATGATTTTCCTAAGAGAAGTTGTGCATACAAAAAGGAGAATACAGAGGAAGGATAAAATAAAGATGTTAGTTTAAATTTGAATCTTGTGAAATCATTTCCCTGTGTAGTATGTGCTTAGTCCCTACCTTTGACATACTTTATTGTTCTCACCTCCGGAACATTTTTCTATGTGCTCGCCTTAGAAATTGTGCAAGTAGAAAAATTAATCTATTTCTCTAATGTGATATTTTTCTTGAAGTTTATTTTCTTGAAAACAATTGGAAACTAATATATTGATTGGCTTGTTTGCATTTTTTTTGGTTAAAAAATTAATTAAAAATTTGGGGCTCATTGATAATCCAGTTGCAAAAGTGAAAATCTAAACTTTTTTTCCCAATGCAAATTACAAAGTGTTGTCCAATATTGTATGAGATGTAGCTTGCACATAGCATGCTACACTGGGAAAATGAATGGGAATCATTAAAAGCTAAACTAACATGTGTTCTATCATATTAGTATTCTTCTCTTTGTATGCACAACCTGCTATTAGGAAAATCACTTTTCAATATGCCTGCATTTTCAAAACTTTTTGTCAATATGATAGGGATTTTGAATTGGTTGCAATGTAGTCAAGCTATCTGAAGGAAATTTATGTGAATTCAAGGACATTAATGTAAGATAATAAACATTATTTTTAGTTTGTTAGAAGACAGTTTTGAGATTAGTTGTTGTTAGTTTATTAGTTGGATTTAGTTATGAATCCCATTGCATAAATGATGGAGTTTGATCAATGAATTTTATTTATGTCTTCCAATTATCTCTACATTTTTATGTATCAATGATCTAAGATCATCATTGAAGAGTTTGATGTTATTTTGATACCTTCAATTGGTATCAAAACACCAGGAAGGAGGAAATTTGTATGCAAAGGAGACTATGAGAAGTAGTTGGTCCCAGTATTATTAGAATAACAAAATCGTAGAAAGAAGGAGAATTGTTGTAAGAAAGTTATTGAAAGTAGATTACAATTTTATACAACTGTAGAACAGAGGCTGCAGCCAAAGGAGATCAAATTCAGAGGAAAGGATTCCAGTTTTTTGAAGGAAGGTAATCGATTTTTTTTTATTTGTTAAAAAATATATGTCCAATCAAAAGAAAAGTTGCTACAAATTTTTGAAAGCCATAAAAGGAAAATAGAAAGTGAAGGAAAAAAGATACTAGAGACTGTCAATTGAATGCCATTTGGAAGCCAGGTTTGCTAAAAAAATTTGGTATTTATCAAATAATAACAACAATTATATAAAAAATAGATTTTACATAATCAGTTTGGTTGCTAATGGTATTTAGAATTTGAAATTGCTAGGAGATTTTTTTTCATTCTCTGCATTTAGATTTTTAAATGGAAAATCTTGTAGGTACATTAACATTTGATTTCTATTTTTGATGGGACAAATTTTGCTTATTGGAGTACATAAATTTGTGTGAAATTTTTAATAGAGGGTATGGAGAACCTAAAAATATTAATGCACTCAATAATCAACAGAAATGAGAACTTAAGCAAAATGAACAAAAATACAATGAAGTTTTGTTTCTAATTTGGGGTGCATTAAGTCAATCAATTTTTCCTAGGATAAGCAATGTTGTACATTCAAAATAGGCATGGAATATTCTTGTAAATGCATATCAAGGTGCTCATACAACTAAGTTGCAAACATTAAGAAAAAGTTTTGAAAATGTTAAAATGAATCCAAATGAGCCTATTACTGAATTTCTCATGAAAGTTGAAGGGATGAAAAATCAAATGAAAATTTTAGGAGATGATGTAAGTAATCAACATGTGACTAAGAAAATTTTAAGAAGTTTTCCTTCCAAATTTGATAATGTTTTTTTTTTAGGCAAATTGCTATCAAAGAGGATAGCACTCTTACTATTGCTTTCAAACACTAGAATACAAATTTTCAAGACCATACATTACATATTTAGATTTCCTACTTTCTTAGAGGACCTTAATGTCATTGAATTTTTTTTTAAGGTGTTTTCTTGCGCTTCACCTCTATCCATTCTTGTTCCATTTCAAGGTTGCTACTTTCCACATTCAAGTTTACAATATTTTCACTATTTGTTGAAGTAGCCTAAGATATTATGAAAAATCAGTGTGCCTAAGCAGCAGATCTGATTCCTCCAAGGAGGGAGGAGAGGGATTCTTATCAATCAACTCTTGAGGATGATTTTGCTCAATCTTTGGAGTGGGTTGATGCAACATTGTAACCTTTTCAAAATGCACTAGAAAAGAGGCAACAACTTTTTGTTCAGGGGGAGAGATAACATAATGACGTGATTCCACCCCATACCACCAAGATGGATTGCTAATGGGGGAAACCTTAGCCCCCGTTACCACATTGTGTAGTAACATGATCTATTGTGAAACAATTTTTGCACCTGAGGGCAATTTTTTCGTAATCTATTAGTTGGCACCAATGCCTATTGCCAACTTTGAGAAAAATCTCTACCAAAAGACCTTTTGAAACCTCCATTTCAATGCACAAATGAGCAAAATTTGAGTTCTCATAATTTATTGTTTCCTTTGAAATTTTGTGGTATTTTCCCAGCCCATTAACAATCTCCTTCAAACAATCAATTTCTCAAAACTATAAGGGAAGGTAAGGTAAACGAACCCACAAATAAGCAGAAGAAAATGACTCTTTTTGCAGATCAAATGAAGGGAACCAGGGTTTCATGCATAGGAAATCTCCTTGGAAGAACCATGGACCAATATTAAGTATCATTTCTTTATCTTCTTTAGAATCAAATTCTAGTATGAAAAACCCTTTAGCATAGGGATAAATGTTGACTTCATCCTCTAGATATTCTTTCCAGTTCGAGTATATCTAGGCATGGAGATCACTTAATTTTGGCCATACCTTCATAAACCTACAAACAAGGGCGTGGGTGTGTAATTAGTCCTCTCTTTCACCGATAAATTTATCCAAACAAATCTATGGGGCAGACAGTGATTGGCGCATAGAGAAAGGTGGATTAGAGAGTATATTCCTAGGCTGCAAACTAGCATGATTGTGCTAGCCCTCCAAACCTAGGGCATCATGGCTTAAAGCATCCTTAAAATTTATGTGCCCAGCATCCTTAGACCCCATGAATGTATTGCACACAACAATATGGGAAGGATGCACAACAAATGAAGTTGTTAAAAGGTTTGAACCACTGAAACCAGCATTGCAGATAGCAGACAAGAGGGAGGGAGCGCTCGCAAACATTTTTCTTAAATTCCAAATTTGACAATGTTGTTTCCACAATAAAAATTTCAAAGGATCTTATGTTCGTGGAAATTGATGAATCAAGTGGCATTTTATTAACATAAGAACGAATGAAAATTAGTGAAGAATCTTTAGAACAATAATTTTCATCTAAGACAAACATAAGAGGAAGAAAGTAAGTTTTAGAATGGAAATGAATATCATTCCAAAATTAAGCATAGAGGTGAGTCTAGTCACAATTACAAAAACAGGGGCTACATGATTGTGGAAGAGGTTCTAGTTTTTAAGGAAGAAGCAACAATTACAAGGGTAGAAGCTAGGATATTGGTAGACTGGTAGAGACAAAAGGCATGTTTATTTTTTTCATTGTAATAAATTTTTCCATTATAAATTTGAATGTTGGCATAAGCACTATGTTCACAATACTATAGAAGATACTCAAATTTTGTTTCTTTCTTATTTGAATACAAGTTCTAATGAAGAGACTTTATGGTATATTGATTCTGGTTGCTCCTCACATATGACTTCTAATATGAAAAACATAATAGTATTGTTGTGTTGGGGATAATAAATCACATGGGAATAAAGTAAAATGAACCATTGATTCTAGTTGCTCCTCACATATGACTTCTAATATGAAAAACATAATAGTTTTGTTGTGTTGGGGATAATAAATCACATGGGACTAAAGGAAAATGAACCATTGATTCTGGTTGCTCCTCACATATGACTTCTAATGAAAATCTATTTATTAATTTGAATGAAAAACATAATAGTTTTTTTGTGTTGGGGGATAATAAATCACATGGTACTAAAGGAAAATGAACCATTGAAGTAGCAAATAAAAATAGTAAAATTAAACATGTGTTCGATACTTTATTAGTTCTTAATCTAAAAAGGAATTTTTTATTAATTGGCCAGATTCTTAAATAAAATTATCAAGTTGTTTTTAATAGGAAAGCATGTAATTAAAGATAATTCACAAAGATATGCAATGGTTGACGAGCACATATGACATGTGATCGTATGTTTCCTCTTCACTTTTTTTCAAGCAAGAAAGTATTGAGTACTATAGAGGTGCATGGTAATCAAATATGGCATCAAAGGCATGGGAATCTAAATTTTGGTGGTTTACTTTTACTTAAGAGGAAATATGTGGTTGAAGGATTTTCATTTCTTAAGAATAAGCTGAAATATGTGAAGAATTTTGGAAAACAAAATAGAAATACTTTTTTGATTGATTTGTCTAGAAGGGAAAGAAAATCTCTTGAAGTTATCTATATTGATTTATGTGATCTTATGACAAATCTCTCACTAAATTGAAGGGCATAAAACATTAATGATCTATTCACTATGCAATAGTCACCTTTATAACAAGGAAAGAGCGGTTGGTGAAAATAATTAAACAGTATGTACACCTTTGTTGTCATTAACCATCATTAACAATGTAATATGCTAAAATTCCCCCTTTATTACATTGTTCCTACAAATGTCCCCCTAAAAACTTGAAAATCACTTTGCCAAGGGACCCCCCTTAAGACTTACATAACAAAATTGGTTGATTACAAAATAGATATACATTCTTGAGAAGATCTTCCTTTAAAGAAAATAATCTTGAATTAAGTGGAACTCCATCAAGCTGCCTCATGACCCTCAAAAGGGTGTAGCTTTGAGCTGAATTTCCAAGTTCTTGGACTACCATTTTCTCAAACTCCCAAACACTTATTCCTGAATTATTCGACAAAAATCCATATCGCAATCTACAAGCATAGGGTTCCATCAAGTTGTCTCTTGACTCTAGTAAGGGTATAATTCTTAATCATTGTCTCGTAGCTTGTTGTACAATAATCCATATTGAGTTCAACACCAAATCCCTTAAGTGTCTCCAAAAATAAAACTTCACAATATATATGTATTCTTGAAATCCATCAACATCAAGAAGGAAAATAAAAAGGAAAACAAAAACACTTCTCATACAAAGCACCATCTCAAAGTGAGAAGCTGACTTGAGATGATGGCAATTCCTCCATCCTCTAATGTCACCAACCTCCAACATGATTCTATTACACTTTATCTATTTGTTGTCTTGGATGAGTCTTTAGAGGGATCGTCATGTGTTGCAAAGATAGTTCCAATTATTGCAATTTGAATGGCACTTCTCATGGGCTTATTTTTGGTGTAATGACCCATGATGTAGCCAAATAGAAATAAAGCTATTAATGTAACTATTATAGATACCATTAGTGCATTCTTAGTAGTGGGTACGAACACATAAGGAATTAATGGAACCAAAACAACAATCACATAAGCTATAGCTATAGTGAATACACTTTGTAGTCCCCCCTTTGGATTTGGCTTCTCCAAACCCAGTTCAAATCTCATTATAAATTCACTCCCTCATGCATCTATAGTAAGAAGATAGATTTCCTCCAAGTTACCACTAATAGGAGAAGCATGCAAATGACTACGTAGCCATTTATGAATCTTCATATGTTGTAAATAGATGATTGTCTCTCAACTATCACTTCAAATGGCCATCTGAATATTTGTAGTGCTTGAATCATTAAAAGAACTTTTATAACCGTACCTGGTCATATGCATGACACTAATACAAAATTGAGATAAAGGCAATGCCAATTTCAACCAATGATGGACCCATACACTAACCAACCTTATACAGGGGTCTCCAAATTATTTTCTTTATCACTCCAATGCATACAATATTTAAGATAATAACTCAAAAATAAGAAAACCCACACAAAAACAATGGAATGAAGTCCTTCACTTAAGCTTCCACAAATTTTACCACCAATTATTATAGGTGGTGAAAAATTGTACATTACCTAATCCATTTTACCTCTTTTCATAGTTATCGACCTTTCCTTTTGAGGCAACCTATTCAACATTTGTCAATAAATGATAACATTCGATTGAATCTAGAAATTGATGGACAATTACCGAGTTCTTGTCTATATACTTGCACTACAATAAACATATATCTTCAAACTAGAATAGTAAATATGCATTCAATCCACAACTTGCACAACAATATAGCAGCTTAAATAAATAAAATGCATAGTCTTCCTTCATGATCTTCACAATTCCTTTCCATCAAGTCCCAGTAATAATATTCATGATACAAAAGGTACAATAGGTAGAAAGATATATTAACTATAATAAAATATATTACAACTTTTGAGCATGTTTGAATGAAACAAGAAAAATCACATATCACATCCAAATGTTATATCTCTAAGGTGCACACTTTTGGTTCTTAATTTCTTAAATATAAATCAACTTTGAAAATGTTTGATTACATGACCAAGATAATAGAACATTTGGTGTTCAACTAAGCAAAATATTCATTCCAAAACAACTTACTCATTCATGTACCACACCAATTGGTTCAACTCACTCTTCAATAACTTGTAATATTCTATAATGATCATCTCTATCTAGTCTCCACTTATGACATCCACGTGCACGTGGAACTTGATGAAGAGATAGGCCAGTAGCAATTACTAGGTGGCTATATTGATACACCATGTTTTCAAGATGGTAATCAATAAAATGAATCCCATTTTAAACAATTTTGACTTGTTTGAGATATGTCCCCTACACTACAATTGAACTTGTGGGAAATAACATTCCATCACTTGTTCCCATTTTTGTTAACTTAATTCTCTCCTCTGTGCAACGTAATTGTGATAGGTTGAAATAGAGCGTTAGAAAGCAAGCAACAAGTAAAATAGTGCAAATAAACAACTTAAAACAACCTACACTTCAAGATTAGCCTAAGTTGGAAACAAAACAAGACAAAGCCACAAAATGGAACTTTATACCTTGCGTTGAGTCGATCCTTTGGTTGGCCCTTCGATCTTTGACGTGTATGCTCCTTGGATGGCAAGTAGATGCAAGCAAAATGGAGTTGTGAGGATGAGTGCAAGTGGATGAACACAAGAAAAGGGTAAAAGCGCAAAGTTGTGTCACACTTTCAGCCAAATAAATAGTTCCGAGCAAAATATTTTCGGCCGGAAAGGTTTCGCCCGACTAGGTTTCGACCGAAACCATGTGGCGTATTACGTGGCACATAGGTTTCGGTCGAATAAGTTTCGCCTGAATCCAAAAAAATCAAAATTTTCCTTTTCCCGCTTTAAAACTGCCTTCGAAATTGGATTTTTTAATGTGCGTGGTTTCTATAGAAAGGGTTTCGGTAGAAACAGTTTCTATAGAAAGGGTTTCAGCCGAAACCCTTTCTATAGAAACTGTTTCTACCGAAACTATCTATGTGGCATCCTAGTTGGCAGCCAACTCAGCTTTTTTCAGAATTTTATGAAACTTTCAACTTTAGCTAAGTATTTCTTTAGTCAGAATGATTTTTTTGCAAAAAAAAAAATACCCTTTTGTAGAGCTCGGAGTGGAGAATCCAAATATATATTTTTTTAATATTTTTATTAGTTTTAATATATTTTATTTTTAAAATAATGCAAGTAGGTTTTCAAAATGAAAAAAAGAGTTGATTACAAATTAAAAACAAGATAGTAAAACTTATTAAAAAAATTTAAATCTTATATGGGGCACAAGAGGAGAGAGTCTTCTTCAAAAGGGTATAATTTTTTTTTTGAAAATGATTTAAAAATTTGAAAATAGTTGACGGCCCGTGAAAACTGTCAAATTATGACATGTTTGACTTTAAAAGGTTATTACAAGAAAAATATACATCAAAATTTGATTTTTCTTTTTCCATGCACAAGATATTGAAGTTACCTATTTGGAGAAAAAAAAAGGGAGAAATGAAGTTTTTTTCAATTTTTTTCTTGACGGCCCGTGAAGTCACTCTTTTCTGAAATTTTCAGCATTCCAAAATTTGTCCTTAAATTGATAAAAACATAATGAAAATAATTTTTTTTAAAATTTTAAAAATTACAACAATAAACTTCATCAAAATTTCTACATTTCATTAGTTTACACCATTTTGAAATTCAAAATATAAAGACCATTTTTATATGGTCGAAGTTTAGAATTTTTTTTGTTGTTGGCCGATTCCTTTATAAAGTGTGACACAAGTTTGTGCTTTTACCCAAAATGGCTAAGTAAGAGTTGAGAAACAAAATTGCAAGAGTTTGGCTAGCAAAATGATCTCCCCAAAATGAGAGAAAAGAGGGGGTATTTATAGGATTTTTGGGAAATCCTAGGGGAAAATGGACGGTTGAGATTGATCCACCAAATATCAAGATGTAGGGCTAAGGTGAGTTGAGAACTCACAAGCCCTCACATCTTGACATGTGGCATGTGAGATAGCCCTAAAAGGTGAAGTGGACATGAGGTGGAAGGAGAAGGACATGACATGGAGAGGGGTACAAAGTACCTTGGGATTGGACAAGATCTCCTCATAAAGGAGGTACTTGTCCCATGTGGGTGAGAGGACAAGCGGGGAATTAAAAATTCCTCAAATATCCTTATGGGGATGAGAGAAGGAATTTAAAATTCCTTAAATGCATTGGGGGATTAAAAGGTGAATTAAAAATTCACATAGGGAAGGGAGATGCCTTGTCCAAGAGGAGAAAGCCTTTAATAGGGTTGACTAAGGACACATGTCATAAAGGACATGGGGAAGAGAAAAGGAATTTAATATTCCTTGAAAGAATAAAAAGAATTAAAAATTCCTTGAGAGGTTGATTAGGCTAGTTAGTGAAACATTAGAGGATGGTTAGGTGGCTAAGAGAGATTGGAGGCCAACTTGCAAAAGTTGGAGGATGTGACACCTCCTAATCAAAGATTAGGCATGTGCACATCCTAATGATGGGATTAGAAGAAGGATTAGGATAAGATAAAAATGATGGGGGATGTGACATGAAGGGAAATTAAATAAATGGAATATTTATTTAATTCAATTGGTGGAAGGAGGATTAAAGAGATAAGGTATTATTGATTAAATACCTTAGGGATTTGGCAGAATTAAAGATATTAATTAAATAATAGCAGTATTACTTAATTAACGAAAATAAGATGAAAGATGATGAATTTGGATAAATTGAGTGTCTAAATTTAGACATCTACAGGTATAATAGGTGTGTGTCACAATTCAAATCGTCAAGGCTATTTTATGCACTATGTAGATATCATCGACACGATAATATGCCACATGTTTGGAGTTTCTTTGAGAGTGGGCATGGAAAGGGTGAACATGATGGCGTAGGAGCTTGCATCAAATGCACTCTAAGAAAAAATCAATTGAATTATGAGAAAGATTGTATAAATGATGCACATGATACACATCTTTAGGGAGGAACCCATGTCCAAATAGATTGTTTTGGAAAATTTAGGTATGCTTAAATTTATTGTTTGAAAAATGTTTCACTTGTTTTTTAAAATTTAAGTTTAAGAGCTTAGATATATATTTTATTTTGAATTATATATATAATTTTTGTAGGTGTGGATAGAATAATAATGCATCAATGCAAAAGGGTAAAGAAAAGATGATCTTTGTATTGTGTGATGAGTACAAATAGTCACACCTGGACATTGTGCACTAGAGATTACTCTTGTTTTTGTTATGATTGCATTTTGGGAGATTATGATAATTGCAACAACCAGCAACATGGATATGTCAGTAAATGGAATTTGGTGTCACTAGTTGTTATTGACACATACAATAAAGATGAAGATGAAAGATTTGAAGACACTTTTTTGATTTTAATTGATTATGACTAAATTTTAGGATTGATTAAAAAAGGTACACCCATATATATAAATTTGAACGTGCAAAGTTTGTAACTTTCTTGATTTATAAATTATTTAATATTTGTTAATTTAGACAAAAAAATTAATTGTAATTTTCTTATTGAACTTTTTCTACAATTGAAGATTGGTTCTAATTTTTTAAATTGAACATTGTATATATGTTTATAGGAGATATTTTTGTAGTCACAGTAGAGGCTAGAAACATAGAAGGTGTTAGTTATTATTTATTATTGTAGATGTCTAAATTTGGACACTCAATTTATCCAAATTCATCCTCTTTCATCTTATTTTCGTTAATTAAGTAATACTGCTATTATTTAATTAATATCTTTAATTCTGCCAAATCCCTAAGGTATTTAATCAATAATACCTTATCTCTTTAATCCTCCTTCCACTAATTGAATTAAATAAATATTCCATTTATTTAATTCCCTTCATGTCACATCCCCCATCATTTTTATCTTATCATAATCCTTCTTCTAATCCCATCATTAGGATGTGCACATGCCTAATCTTTGATTAGGAGGTGTCACATCCTCCAACTTTTGCAAGTTGGCCTCCAATCTCTCTTAGCCACCTAACCATCCTCTAATCCTTCACTAACTAGCCTAATCAACCTCTCAAGGAATTTTTAATTCCTTTTATTCTTCAAGGAATATTAAATTCCTTTTCTCTTCCCCATGTCCTTTATGACATATGTCCTTAGTCAACCCTATTAAAGGCTTTCTCCTCTTGGACAAGGCATCTCCCTTCCCTATGTGAATTTTTAATTCACCTTTTAATCCCCCAATGCATTTAAGGAATTTTAAATTCCTTCTCTCATCCCCATAAGGATATTTGAGGAATTTTTAATTCCCCACTTGTCCTCTCACCCACATGGGACAAGTACCTCCTTTATGAGGAGATCTTGTCCAATCCCAAGGTACTTTGTACCCCTCTCCATGTCATGTCCTTCTCCTTCCACCTCATGTCCACTTCACCTTTTAGGGCTATCTCACATGCCACATGTCAAGATGTGAGGGCTTGTGAGTTCTCAACTCACCTTAGCCCTACATCTTGATATTTGGTGGATCAATCTCAACCATCCATTTCCCCTAGGATTTCCCAAAAATCCTATAAATACCCCCTCTTTTCTCTCATTTTGGGAGAGATCATTTTGCTAGCCAAACTCTTGCAATTTTGTTTCTCAACTCTTACTTAGCCATTTTCTTGTGTTCATCCACTTGCACTCATCCTCACAACTCCATTTTGCTTGCATCCACTTGCCATCCAAGGAGCATACACGTCAAAGATCGAAGGGCCAACCAAAGGATCGACTCAACGCAAGGTATAAAGTTCCATTTCGTGGCTTTGTCTTGTTTGGAGCACCAACAGGCTATCTTGAGTGTGATTTGTTTTAAGTTGTTTATTTGCATATTTTTAGCATTTGCTTGCTTTCTAATGCTCTATTTCCAACCTATCATTTACAGCGCGATTCCACAAGCCGGGTCTTTCTTTCATTTTGCTATTTTTGTATTTTTCGGGTCGAGGGTTAAATTGGCAATTTGGTCCCTCATTGGCCCGGTTGGTCTGCGATGTAAAAGCTGATCTAGGTGTGGCCAGTCTACTGATGTGATTTAGTCTGCGTCGTAATTTAGTCACAGGTGGCCAGTTGGTCTATTCGTGGCGGATTGGTCACGGGTGGCGGTTGGTCCTAATTAGGTGGCGGATGGTCCTAATTCAATGGCGGTAGTCCCAAAATTAGATTGGCCAGTTGGTCTTAGGTGGCCGGATTGGTCTAATTCGGTGTGGTGGTCCTAGTCGATGGCGGATTGGTCTGGGTGGGATTGGTCCTAATTGATGGTGGGCTGGTCCCTAGTCGATGGGCGATTGGTCTGGAGTGGTAGGTGTCAGTCGCGGTGCCGGTGGTCCCTAATTGATGGCAGAGACTTGTGGTAGATTTGTCCCGGTCACGGTGGCGGTGAGATCCCTAATTGGAGTGGGGACTTATTACTAATTGATGGCCGGACTGTCCTCTAGAAGGTAAAATTTCGAGTTTTCCCGAATTGTCTTTTGGTAAAATAGGAACATATTTTAATCAAAGGGGTGTCAATAAACCTTGCTTGGCGTGTTTGGGAAGGCTATTTGACGTATCCAATCCCCTTGCGCCGTTTGGCGATCCTGGGTGACGAGAAATCGTAGCTTTCCAAGTCCTTTTGAGTCACCCTTTTTCACTTTCTTAGTGGGACCTGCTTGGGGATTTCATCACCCCAAGGAACGATTCCAACCACGCGTACCGGTGGGGTATATAAAGGGGGGAGAGCGAAAGTTGTACCTCAATCCAACCACGTTGTAATTGGCGAAGCGTCGGGATGACGTGAAGAGTTTGTTCGAGCCTCTAGTATCTCGCTAAGGTTCCCGACTCACGCTTGTAACGGGTTGGTGTTCACGGTTTGGGCCTCACGTACCGTGCGTATATCGAGGACTCCTTAGCAACCATGTTTATCCTAGAGTAGAAGACTTTGTTGGCCATACCCATTTCTACTAATCTTAGGGTTGTGCTGCTTGAATTGTCTTTCTTGTGCAAAAACTAGTGATTATTGATTTGGCCAAGTCTTTTTATGATTGCTACAATTTGGGTCCTTTGCCTTTGACATCCATCAAAAAACCAAGCTTAAGCTTATCCTTTGGCGGACTTGACCTTATCCTTTAGCAAATCTATCCTCGTGTTGTGGCGGATCTGTCCTAGTGCAGTGGCGGATCTGTCCTAGTGCAGTGGCAAATCTGTCCTATTTCAGTGGCGGATCTGTCCCACTGCAGTGGTGGATCTATCCTAGTGCAGTGGCGGACCTGTCCCAGTGCAGTGGCGGACCTGTCCCAGTGCAGTGGCGGATCTGTCCCAGTATAGTGGCGGACCTGTCCTCATGCAGTGGCAGACCTGTCCTTATGCAGTGGCGGATTTGACCTTCTGCTCCTTCTTCCTAGGGTCGCCATTTCCACATCATTTATCTGATTGACTCTGTTCAAAGGTAGTTCTTCTCATTTTTTCGTGCTCTTTCCAATGATGTATACCACTTCATACTTTTGAGAAGTTGGCCGGAACACCTTTTTCTTCACCATCTACCTCCTCGAGGGGGGTATACCCTACCATTCTCATTCGTTTGCTCATTCTAAGTAAACGTTCATCCATTCGACATATCCCTTTATCATTCTGAACTCTCGTTCTGTCATTTTGATCATCCTTTTCACACCTCCTTTCATCATTCCAAACTCTCATCCTATCATTCTAATCATTTTTTTTACTTGTTTCGAGTAATCCTTCATCCATCCCGATCAACCGTTTGCTCACTTTGATCATTTATTCATCCAATCAAATCATCGTTTTCCCCATCCAAATCCCCTGAACTTTGTCTCGGGTTATTATCCAAATTGACCAAAGTGTCTGATCTGATCGTCATCATTAACATCCTCTTAGGATTGTCATCCATCCTAAGTTAATCATCATCATCGGCCCAATCAATCCATTTTCAATCTCAAAGTGGATTTGGTGCGCCATCATCAGTATCGCTTTAAATCCCGATCCAATGTCGGTATCTAAGTCATGAATAATGCTTTGA
>VDFB02012162.1:0-33044 GCA_007258455.2 Sequoia sempervirens
TTCAATTTTGAGCAGGAATTTAATTAATTTAACTCAAATTTTTAGATAATGTCCGCCTCTTAGGTCTAAATAATGGGAAAATTAAGTGTTGTTGCTTATAAATACTCATTTTTAGTCATTTTACAAAAGAAAGTTCTCAAGTTAAGTCTTCTACAACAAGTTTCATTGGAAAAGTTGAAGTTTTAGGGTAGAAAACTAGGGCTTTTTTCAGGTCTTGAAGCTCACTTTTTGGATCAAAGTTCAAAATTGCAAAGAGTTGTTGATGGATGCCAATGGTAAATCATGGAGAAATCTAGCTTGAAGAGATGCAACTAGCCATCAAATCACACCTAAAGACTTGTTTTCAAAGTGATTCCATCTTCCATTGCTTCTTTATCTTCAAATTAAGTTTTATATTTCATTTGCATGTTATCTTATCTCCATTTTTTATGTGTTGTGAGATTTCTAGGGTTGAGATCTTGCATCATTCAAATCACATTTGCATTTCTTATTCTTGTACAATAGAATAGGGTTTTTGTCATACTTCAGACTTTCCTAGTCTTTAACACATCTAAGGCTAGGGTTTTATGCATATTTTTATTCATTCAAGGTTTAATTAACCAACTAGTAGTTTGACCAAGGAAAACCCCCCATTAGAAAAGTAATTTAAAGCTATTTTGTAGGAATTTTTTGAGATCCTAATTCATTTTTTTCTCAGAAACTATTGTATAGGTGTCAAGGTGCAAAACAAAGATTTGAAATCATAGAAATTTGAAGGTGGAGTGATTCACCATGCATGGCGAATGAGTCCCTCCTAAGGTGCCATTTTGAGTTAGATGCAGATCCAGACACCTAGTTGACAGAAAAAAGATTCTGTGCAAAAAATCCTGACCTGGGATTGATTCGCCCAAGGTGGTGAATGAGTCCCAATCAGCTCAAAATCAGGTTTTGTGAGATTTCATATTGCTTTTTAGTCTTCTTCAGCTTCTCAGGTGCACACATTCTAAGATTTGACTTTCTGTTTAGATTCGTTTGCATTTCCATTCATCATTTTAAAATTTTTGCAAACATCACTGTGTTTTCAATAATTGCATGTATCTTAAGTTTTGCATTCATAATCAATCAAAGAATTCATTTATTTACACTTAGATCATCTCATTTAGTTTAAATAACATCATACACATCCTAATTTGACTGAACTAGTTAGATTCCTTTGCGTAGTGTTTATCTCTCTCCTTTTAGGTGAAACATCCTAAGAGTGCAAGAGTAGCCTATAAGCCCTACCCAAAAATCTATGGTTCACCATCACACATCACAGAATAACAAAGTACGGGGTAATCAGCTGTCTTCATATGCGATCTATCATATTCTTCTCTTTTGACAATACAACTTAATCAAAGTATACTTTCCCACACAAGAACATTCAATAATGCATTTAATTCTACTCTAGCACTGCACAACAGTGACATGATTGATTAACACTCATGCGAGCAAACACTTACCATTTAGCTTCTGCATATACACATGCATATACATATACATATACATATACTTATGCATATGCATATGCATACACATACATATACATATACATACATATACACATACATATAGATATACACATACAACAATGACATGATGCATTAACCCTCACATGGGAAAACATTCACCACTAACCTTCCATATATCAAGGCCACCAACTCCACCACCACCAAGCCACATAATCACGAAGCTCCACGTCACCATAAAAAAGCCAGGTCAAGTTGCTACCAACTGAGACATGTGCATATACATATACATATACATATACATATACATATACATATACATATACATACACATATACATATACATATGCATATACTAAACATATACACATACATACACATACACATACATATATATATACATATGGATACACATGCACATAGACATACATATACATACACATATACATATACATATACATATACACATACATATAAATATACATACATATACATATACACATACATATACATACACATATACTTACATATACATACACATATACATATACATACATATAGATATACACATACATATACATATACACATACATATTGTAGGAATTTTTTTCAGAAGCTAAATAATACTTACATATGCTATTTTTAACTCTTTTCAAATCAAAGTCTACCTAAATACAAATAAAGATAGCATACACAACTGTTTAGATATACATGTGCATATATAAATTGCAATTGCAATCTCAAATGAGACATGGTGGTCTTGGTCTATATATATCAATATATATTTCTGCATATATGTATTTTTTAAAATATCAAATAGGGAATTCAATGCATATATATAGACATAAATTCAACCTACATTGTATGCCAATAACTATTATAAACAAATAGAGAAATTGCAAAAGAGCTATTAGACGACAAATCCTATTCACAGCTGAGCTGATAAAAATCCTAGTGGAAACTTCAAACAAATAGCTTATCAGCTAAAAATATAGAGCTGAACAGATAAAAGAGCTATTAGAATAACACTTAAAAGCCACAAAACTATTTTTTTCTCCACACTTATACAAATATCTTTTCAACTTTCCAAGTCAATTATTTAAGCCCAGTTCTTTATCACCATACCTATTTTCTCTAGGCCATGACAACAATTATATGATACAAAAATCTCTAAAAAATGTGTATAACGCCATAGGCTTCATTATAAATTTGAGCTACATTGCTTACCATTAAATATTATAGTGAAATCATTTATGCAACATACCCATGTGAAATGACTTGTAGCAAATAATTGTCATTCTAACACCTCTTATACAATTCTCTATTTCTCTTCAATATTTATTAACAAAGAACATAGCTCGAATCTTGTATCAATATGTTTCATGATATTCTTTTTTTCATGATCTGGTTAAAGCTCCATGAAACAAACTACCCAGGTCTAATTATGTAAGGGGCGGAGCTTGGTATTACTTGGGCTGACAATGTCTTATATAAATATGTTTCATTGTATTCTTTGTTCCTCATCTGTTTCAAGTTACCCACATCAAACTCTTTTTCATCATATTCTTTTTTTCTAGTTCTCCATAACAAATTGTCCATTATCATAGTTTGTCTGTTCTATTCTCCAAATTTTAAACTTCTATTTAGTGTGGGTTCTAGAACATCTATCATTTTCCTATGATTCTTAAGTGTTTTCCTAATAGCTCTTTTGCAATTTCACTTGTTCTCTTATACCAATATGTTTCATGATATTCCTTTCTTCTCAAATTAAAAATATACAGTTAAATAGATAAAAGAGCTATTAGAATAACACTTAAAAGCCACCAAAATATTTTTCCCTCCACACTTATACACATATCTTTTCAGCCTAGTAAAACAATTATTTAAACCCAGTTCTTTATCATGATACCTATTTTCTTTAGGCTATGACAACAATTATATGTTGCAACAATCTGTGCAAAATGCATACAGTGTCACAAGCTTAATTATGAATTCGAGCTACATTGCTTGGCATTAAATACTGTACACAAATCATTTACACAAAATGCCCATGTAAAAAAGCCTATAGCAAATAATTGTTATTATAACACCTCCTATACAATTTCTCTATTTTTCTTCAATATTTATTAATAAATAACATAGCTCAAATCTTGTATCGATATGTTTCATAATATTCTTTTCTTCCTGATTTGCTTGAAGCTCCCTAGAACAAATTGCCTAGGTCTGTTTATGTAAGGGGTCAACCTTGCTAATTACATGGGATGGGAGTGTCTAATATCAATATGTTTCATTGTATTCTTTCTTCCTCAAAATTTTCAATTTCCCCACAAGAAACCATTCTTCATGATATTCTTTTTTGAAATTATCCATAGTTGTTTTACAATTTGCCTATTCTATCTATAATATTTAGTGGGGAATAATGTAGTTCTATTTAATGTGAGTTTTCCAATATTTTTCATTTTCTTGTGATTGTTAATTGTTTTCCTAATATGTCTTTTGCAATTTCCCTTCACCCAAAAATTTTATATATGGACATCTATGTATGTGAAATTAATTACAAAGAATATTCAAAGTAAAGAATCCAGTTCAAGTCAAATGCATGTATAGTTTTGAGTTTTCAGCATATTCCTACTTAGCTTAAATTGTATCACTATCTAGACAAGGTGTAACAACAAATTCTATGTAACAGTTGGCTTCTCAATTCAAAATTCAAGCTACATAATTTCCCACTAAATATTATAGAGAAAATAGGAAAAATGTAAAATAACTATTAGAAAAACACTTAAGAATCATACATAAATCACAGATGATCAAAAACCAACACCAAACATATTCATACAACAATAATTGCAGATTAACATAGGAGCAATTATTTTTTCACCCTTTATTTATTGTTTTAGTTATCTCTGTGAATCTTTCATTTATTGTTTGTGGTTATCTATGTGTATCTTTGGTGGTGCAGCCATTACCATAGGAGCAATTGTAATTCAACGAGTAGCACTAAGTTGTACAAAAATCTTATAATGCCACACACCCAATCAAAAATTTGAGCTACATTGTCTGGCACTAAATATTCTAGACAAATAGAAAAATTGTAAAAGAGCTATTACAAGACAAATCCTGTTCATGGCTCAACTGACAGAAAATACCGTTGGAAACTTCAAACAAATAAATTGAATAGATAAAAGAGATATTACAAAGAATAACAGTTCACCCACCAAAATAATTTTATCTCCAACATGTTTTTGCTTTCACACTAACCCTCTACATATATATACATATGCAATCACTCCTATCTTATCTGCAGTTGGTCCTATCTTAATGGGTGTAATGACAAAGAGGTGCACAAAGATAACTAAAACAATAAATGGAGGGCGATAAAATCACTAACCCTAACCATATTTTTTTACCAAAGAAACAAGATTTAACTACAATTGTTCCTATGGTAACAGGTATAAGGCCATATATTTATGCAATCACTCCTATGTTAATTTGCAATTGGTCCTATCTTAATGGCTATAACGACAAAGATGCATAGAGATAACCAAAACAACGAATGCAGGGCGATAAAATTACTAACCCTAACTATATTTTTTGACAAAAGAAAGGCCAAATATACATAGAGATAACAACAAACAATAAATGAGGGATGAAAAAATTACTAACCCTAACCATATTTTTGATGAAAGAAAGAAGATTTAAGTGTACAAAACTATAATGCCAAACATGCATGCAAAATGCGTTACAGATTTTGGACAACCACAGTTTTAACATAAACAATAAATAAATCATTTATGTTAGAGTAAAGGTTTTAATTTAATCATGTTGATTAAATTACGCTATTCCTCTCTTAAGATTTCACTTTAGTTTGCATTTTGTGACATTTAATAATTATATTAATTATTAAATGTCTACCTATTAGGGTTTCTTTTAGGGTTGCATAATATCCTTTTATAAGGATTCATCATTGTAATTTATCTCTCTCGGATGAATACATTTTTCAGCTTTCAGAGCACCCTTGCTTGTTTGTCTCCATCTCTTCTTTCTGTGACAGGTTATTTGCATGTAGGTGATCTTCGAGGGTCTGTGAAGTTGGCTTTCTCAACTTCTACATGGTATCAGAGCTCCAGACTTGCTGCTTCTTGTTCGATTTCTAAAGAATTTGGAGCTTCGAGGGTTTGATAGGGCTTTCAGAAGTTTTTGGCTGATTTTGAGTGGATCTAGCTTACTCCATTTTTTGGGTGCATTTTGGGCCCAAACGGACCTCACGGTTGGATTCAGAGTGGCCAAAAACCCATATTTTCATATATGGCATGACCAATTTGGCCACTGTTGATCCGAGAGGCAAAAAAAATTTAGCCTCAGCGCCGTACGGCCTGAGGGCTCATTTTTCGACGTGAAATTTGCACAAAATCCAATTTTTTTTTTTAAATGTTTTTTGAGATATGGGCGGCTTGGGCAGAAGCTCGCCGCTTTGGCGACCATAGAAGTGGCCACCCGGTGACGTAGTCTAGCTGCCGGCAGTTCCGACCCCTCAGCCCAGCCCGAGCTCCGTGAGCACGCGGCTCATAGGCCGACCCAGGGGCCACAGGGCACTCCCATGAGGTCCCATGGTGATGAGCCCATTGCTCCGCGCTTGCGGGCTTTACGCCTTAGCATGGGTCTTATGAGCATACGGGGCGGTTCAACCCACGAAGCCAATCAGCCCCTGCGGTGGTCACATTGGTGACCAAGGCCTCTGTCGCCCAGCCCCCTGGTCCTGTATGCGACCAGGGGCTTATTTTTTTGGCCCCTGAGGGCTCCTGGAGGCCTAATTGTGCATTTTCAGGAGGTTTTACAAAATCGGGTATAAAATGGGCGTATGATCTCCATTTTTTCAAATGAGATACCGTTGGAAAAGATGATTAAAGCCAATCGATGGTTTAGGTTTATTTTCATTTTTTTCCATGTGGAAGCTTCTGTTTTCTCAATCAAAGTGAAAACAAGATTTTTTGCACTCTGGAGCCATAACTTTTGCATACGGACTCCATTTTTCACAAACGAAGAGGCTTTGGAAAGGTGTTTCTGTTCTCCTTCTAGATCTGTCATTTATTTTTCCAAAATATACACTAGGTACATTTTATTCAGTATTTTGTGTTTTCACACATCTGTCAATTACTTGGACGTTTCAGCACTTGGAAATGATTTGTTTGCATGGGATGGCTTTATTTGATCTGGTTTATTAGTATTGAGGTCAGTTTTATTAGTTTTTTGTAATTTGAAGAGTTATCATGGGTTTTTCTACTCACCCTTCAGTTGTATTTCTGGAACGGGGTAATTATGAGTCATGGGCAAAGGGTATACTTACACATTGTAGGTGGCTTAATATTTTTCCTTATTTGTATGATCTCATACCTAAACCAGCAACTTCAGAGGGAAAAATAGCTTGGGATATCATTAGAAATCACATAGTAGGAGTTATTTTGTCTAGTGTTGATTCTGACACTGTGTGGGCTATATCGGGCATTGATTGTCCTCACCCACTTTGGGCACGTCTTTGGGAGATCTATGGAGACCCCAGTCTTTCTCCATTCCTAGAGGATCTTGTTTCAAATTGTCTTGTACCCATTGCTTGGAGAGATAACACACCTTTTGATCATGATACTTTAAAGGAACTTCAATATTTAGACACCCTTACATATTCTGATGAATCAGAGGATTGTCTCACAGTTCCTACTCTTCAGACTGAGATTATACTTGTATCAACATCTTCTCCTGTTGTTCTTGATCAGTTTGATATTGCCTCTTCTTTGGCTCCTATTGATTCAGCTAAGCAGAACACCATACATCTTTTAGACATGGCTACTTGGGATTC
This sequence comes from Sequoia sempervirens, assembly GCA_007258455.2. Taxonomy (NCBI): domain Eukaryota; kingdom Viridiplantae; phylum Streptophyta; class Pinopsida; order Cupressales; family Cupressaceae; genus Sequoia; species Sequoia sempervirens. The sequence continues at coordinate 7,342 of VDFB02012162.1, forward strand.
TTATCTTGCAGGCATTTCGTCTTTGTTTGTAGAGTCCTATATTGCAGATCTGGAGGATTACTTTGAGGATTTTCAGCTCCTCTTTGTTGACAGCCATATTCCAGCTGTTAGCCCACCATCATCCGTGCATTCAGAGGTTGCAGTTTTTGAGTCTTCAGTTCAGTTTGGATTTGACATCTTTTGTTTCAGTTCAGACAGAGAGATTCTTCAGCATCCTATTATGGCACACATCTTGAGACAGATTGATTCTTCTCTCTTCACAGGGTTTCTTCATCTTCGTCCTTTGGATCCATTTCTTCCCAAGGAGAGGAATATTATATGCCGCTTCAGGATCTCTTTCTGGATTCTACCTCAGGCATCCATATGTGCGACAAGAGTTTCTTCATTATGGGGGGGCCTTCTAGTCTCTTTCTATTTCTCTTATGGAGACCATTGTATATGTACTTATATGATAGAAGCTATCTATGGGGGGTATCATATTATCCACCTCCTATCCTTCTTTTCTTAGTGCATTGCATGCTTTCATCTCTTTTTGGAGAGGAGTTTTTTCCCACTGGGTTTTCTCCTTTACTCCGCTTTATAGAGATTTGGATTTGCATTAGTTGCCCTGATTAGGCCTTGTTGCGGGGAGCCAAGTTTACTTTCTTGCATTGTAGTTACCTTTGCTTTCTTGCATATGTTTGTAACTGCACTTTTGCTCATCTTAAGGGGGGGTGTTAGAGTAAAGGTTTTAATTTAATCATGTTGATTAAATTACCTTTATTCCTCTCTTAAGATTTCACTTTAGTTGCATTTTGTGACATTTAATAATTATATTAATTATTAAATGTCTACCTATTAGGGTTTCTTTTAGGGTTGCATAATATCCTTTTATAAGGATTCATCATTGTAATTTATCTCTCTCTCGGATGAATACATTTTTTAGCTTTCAGAGCACCCTTGCTTGTTTGTCTCCATCTCTTCTTTACATGGCCAGGTTATTTGCATCTGAGGTGATCTTTGAAGAGTCTGTGAAGTTGGCTTTCACAACTTCTACAATTTATGCAAAACACCCATGTAAAATGACTTACAGATTATGCAAAATAATAGTTTTAAAACCCTCTAGTCTCCTATAAAATAGAGCTGAAGCCATCGATTTTTACTATAGTCTCCTATCAAATGAACCACAGATTCGAAGCCGATGATTTTTAGAATAGTCTGCTATCAAACCAACACCAAAATGGCTCTTTCGACAATGCAACTTAATCAATATATTTTCTTGCACATTTCATAATTTACTTTCCCACATTGCAACACCCATGTAAAATGACTTATAGATTCTATAGAACAATAGTTTTAACATAAATAATAAATAAATCATTTATGCAAAACACCCATGTAAAATGATTTACAGATTGCAGAGAACAATAGTGTTAAAACCCTCCAATATGCTATGAAACTGACCACAAAGCCAAAGCCGACGATTTTTACAATAGTCTACTATGAAACCAACACCGCAATGGTTGTTTTGACAATACAACTTAATCAAAGTATACTTTCCTACACTGCAACACTCAATATTGCATTTACTTCATTTGTCCCTATCATACAACAATGACAAAATGAATTAACACCCACGAGAAAACACTTACGATTTAGCTTTCGTGTATTGAGGACACAAACTCCACTACCACCAACCTACGTAATTACCAAGCTCCACGTCACCACAAAAAAAACTAGTCAAGTCGTCATCGGCCATAACATCTCTGACGCTGGCAAATCCAATTCATGGTTGTGCTAACAAAAAATCCTGATGAAAACTTAAAACAAAATAGCCTATCAGTGAAATATAATTTCACACTACAAAATGGATGAAAAGATCATATTTATATTCTTCTTCAGTACAGTTCTTAGACAAATATGCTTTCGTTTTACTGAAAAAAATTTAAATAGAATTATTGTTAGCTTTTGAATAAAAGAACATCAGTTTGTTGAAAAAGTTACATGCTAAAGTCTTTAGGACACGGTTTTTTTGTGCTGCAGAAAGACAGTCGAGATTTCAGATCCACATGTGAGCGAAGAGATAAGCTAAGCGAAATTAGGTAGTACTAAGATATTCAAATGTTGACATGACAGGCAAGTTGAAAATAAATGTAATAAATGTTATAATAGACAGCATTCGGTTGAGACTTCCCGAGGACAAAATATACGACGCGCCGGGGCCACTTAATACACAACTTGTCGGCACTTACAGCAGGCGGATCATACAAGTTATCCCACGTTTTTATTCTCCTTTCCTGCGTTTTAATCACCACTGCCTGTCTATATAATACCCATTCCCTTCCCAATTATGCATACCATACTTTCTTTGATTGTTCTCATTTCTGAGTAGAGTAAAAAACCATGGCTGCTTCTGTGAAATGCCTCCTCCCACTGCTCCTACTTGTTGCTATGCTCAGCCTTCTGACAGTCTGTGCTTCGGTATGTAATCTGAACAACTTCTCCTCCTTGTCTATCACTGTACTACTCTTTTGAGATAGCTCTACTTTGGTAGAAGGAGATGTAAGAAACAAACGAGATATCTATTTGGTTGTATGCAGGCGGAAGATGTGAAGGTAACTTTTCTAGCCGAGCAGCGTCTGGACTTTAACGGAGTGTTGCTGATTGGCGGAAACAGTTCCTCACTGACGAATTCTCAGGCTATGACACCAACTCCTGATGACATTTGGGTTCTTACCGTGGTATATTATTTTGTTTCCTGTAAAATAATTTATTATGTTTCCTCTTATTTGTGGACGAAGGAGCTTATTATTAATCCTCCTTTGGATTTTTGTGTGTTATATTATAGACAGTGCCCAAAGGAGTACCATACGAGTACTATTTGAAGGTGTTGCCTCAAGGGTTTTTCTTTGAATGCATCTGTTCATCAATAAACAATAGCGTGTTGACCGTGCCCGAAGATTATCCACTGTCAATCTATGGGGAAATAGTGACCGGCTACGACTGTAACAAGGCGTTGTGCCCTCGTTCTACTGAGGGGAAGAGCGTAGAGCCTATTCGCCAGGTTGTATGAGAATCTGTCGTACATGTTGGAGATGATATCCCTCCATACATGGGCATCGCATTATCTATGATAGAATAAACACAAGCTTTCTTAAAGCGACGTTGTATTTATCTATATAATATGTAATTCGCTTTGTTAGTTCCATCGTAAGAATTTCTTTTCCCTTGGCGAGACATAACAATATTACGATGTATAAACTTTCTAGTGTTCTTTTAGCCGAATATTTAACAATTTATTATTATCTATAAATATATAGTGCTATTGTAATCATAATTAATTTTTAAAATAACTTTTGATAATATTTTATTGGTTCCTACGTTATATATTTTATTTTCATATTAAAAATATAAATAATTATGTATAAATTTTTAGTTAAGAAATTCTAGAGAAAGGATAAATATTTTATTAGAAATATATTTAAAATGATTTTGTATTGATATTTTTGAAAGATTAAAAGAGTTTGTCATTTTATATATAATTATTTTAATTTAAATGTTTAAAAATAATAATAAATGAATTAAAATATTTAAATTTTGTTAGTTAAGAAATATTGCATAATAAATAATACTCATTTCTACAATACAATCACAATTTATGTAGTTTGTGTAGATAATTTTATATATATAAAATAATATAATAAAAAATAACAATAATAGAATAAAAATGAAAGAAAATTTCACATACAGTATATTTGAATAAATATTTATATGTTATTGTTATACAATTCTATAATAATATAAAATCAATAATATTTCAAATCTTTTCTTATTAATTGAGGTTGCATATTTCATAAGGAGTCAGATTGGAGAAAAGTTGAAAATCATCTAAAGTTGTCAAAGTCATCAAGCCTTGGAGAACATTGGAGATCACCTATAGGTTGCAAATTGGAGAGTCAGATCCAAAAATTAGTCAGGAAGGACAGAGCAGACATAGAAGAGTAGAATCAGTTTTTGAAGCTTTAGAAAAGCCCAACTGGACTTATTCACTACTTTTGGCGAATGAGTCCCAGTTCTTGCCATTTTTCAGGATTTTGTAGAAGTGGATACCCTTTTGGTATATTTTTGTTCATACACATTTTCCTAGAAACTAGATTAATTCACCCATCTTGGCGAATGAGTCCTAGTGAGTAGAAAAAGAAAAATTTCTAGAATTCCAGACCTCCATTATGTCTTCTCCAAATTCTCAGGTGCACACTTTTTGTTTTATAGTTTTCTATGTTGTTTTGTTCACTTTTCTAGGTCATTTAGTGTTAGTTTGTATTCAATTAGCGTTTTACATTACATATTGCATTTTATTATCTTTTTCAAGTTTACACTTGGTGGTGAACCCCTCATTAGATCATATTCAGACGCCAGGACAACCTGATTGCAAGATCTCTTTCTCTCTTGCATTGAGATCTATAGGGTTATCCTTGAGTGGAATATATTTAAAAGTGTGTGTGATAGCACTTGATCAACCTATCCCCCATTTTCATAGATTCTAGGACTGATACGCCACCTCTAGCGTATGAGTCCCATTATAGGTCAATTTTAAGATTTTTGCAGATCCAAAATCTATACTGCTAGAAACCTATTCCTATCCAAAAACCCTAATCTGGGACTAAATTGCCCAGTCTGGCGTATGATTCCTAGTCAACATTAAAATTAATGTTTTCAACAATTTAGAGCTTCATCCAATCCTCTTTAGGTTTCGAGGTGCACACCTTTCATCTCTCAACATTATATTTTGTTTCTCATGCTTTTCTAGGTCATTTATTGAAGTATTGCATTGCATTAGATTTAGACATTAGGTTTTTTGTTTCATTAATCTTTCCAAGCCCTAGCTTGGTGATGAACCCCTACTTAGTTTATAATTAGACCCTAGGACAACCCTATTATCAGATCTCTTTCTCCTTTGCATACTTTATATTAAGATCTCTAGGGTTTCCCTTCAATGAAATGATTATGAATTTTTTTTTCTCTATGTCCTAAACCATAAGTAGAAAATCCATTTTCCCAATGTTTCATTTTGGTGACATCTTAATTCTAACTGGGAGTGTATTAGGGTTTGCATTAGTTAATTTCCATCTAGGGTTTCTAAATCTTGTATTAGTGAAAGTGCATATAGGTTGCATTTTTGAATCTTGTTTCATTAAAAATTATCTAAAAACTGCATTTGCATTTAGTCTACAGATCATTCAAGCTAAAAAGCATGAAAATCACTTACAAATTTCTAAAAAATGTGAAAAAAACTGTCACTGGGACTCATATGCCCCTCTCGGTGATTTCATCCCAGTGTAGATTCTAAAATGCATTTTCTAGAATTGAAAAACATATTTCTATTCTCTTGTTTGCTATTGATGAATTTTTGTCTCTGTTTATAGATTTTTTACTATATTTAATTCATTGCACCTGGTTTAATTTGGTTCATATTTTGCATTGCTTAAATCCAAATTTTCATTTAGAACATTTCATTTCAAATTGTTGCATAGTTACCTTGTTAGATTTTAAAATTTGCATTGCATTCATCATGGATATGTGCTTTGGTAAGCTTTGTATGTCCTTGAAGTCATTAGTGGATGTGTCAAGTTGTGCTTTCAAAAATGACCCTAATGAAATTAAACTTAGTCATGCTCACACAACTCCTAATGCATGTCCTCCTCATGATGTTGAAATCATTGCAGAAGATAATGATAGCATGAATAAATTCCTAAATTATTGTCCTAACAATCTTGAAGCTAATGCATCCTTTTATCCCTTAATGAACTAGCCAACACCACCTATAATACCACCACCTGAGATGTTTGGTTACTTACATCCTAAAACTGAAACAAGAATTGAACCTAAGTGCCCTACAATAGATGAACCTAGTTCCTCCAAGCAAGAAAACAATCAACCATTCTATGTTAAAAAAGTGACCAACAGTCCCATCAATCTAGAAGAGATGTATGGAAAAAGATTCACGATCTTGAGTAAACAAGGATGTGATACAACAAGTGAACATGAAATTCATCAATTCTTAGAGAAAATACCAATTGAAGATACTAAAGGGTTTGGATATCAAGATCCTCCTCCCAATATCAGTGTCCTCCTTCCTAAAGAACAACCCATGCCTTGTAACAATGACACAAAAGATAGGATTTTCTTAGGTCCTCCTCCTCAACAGTCAACTCAGGAAGTTGGTGAGTCTAGCAAGCAACAAAGAACTTACAAACTAAAGTTCCTAAACTAAAATTCCCTTGTCCACCATTTTCTAGTAAAAGAACTTTACAAATACTTCTAAACCTAGGACTTATAACACTACGACCCATGAGAAAAAAAGCTAAAACTATATCCTAAGGATGCAAATGTTCCACATTGTCGATATCATAGAATTTTTGGACATAGTACTAATGACTATTATGATTTAAAACATATATTTAAAAAAGTTTGATGTCATTGAAATAATCCCTTAAAATGGGACCCTTCCACTCCTTTCCATGTAACAATTGAACAATAATAACATTCTCACTATTACATGTTATACATTTATTGCAAACCATTTCACAATGCAAGCAGCACATTCCCATCACCTACCTCAAGTCATTCTTGTCTTACACTAAGTAAGAGAAAGAATCAGATAGCCTTGTCCTAGTAGTTCATTTATCATTGTCCCTTTGGCTAGTTGTCTTCCTTTGGCATACAATGAACATGATTGGGATGCAGTCGACCTTTTTTAGGTTGACTCACATGTTCCTTACTAGTCATTTTTCATTATTTCTTTTTCTTTTTTTTTGTGTGATTGCATGTGCGTGATGTGATCCCTTGTGATGTTTTGTTTTATTTTCTCTACCTATCCTTGTGAAATTCCTCTATTTGTACCTACATTCTTCTCTATGTCATAAATCTTTAAAAAAAAATTCCTTTATCTTTTCTTTTGTCTTTTGTTTTCCTTTTGGGGATTATGCAATGCATCGAGACATTCATGTCTCTTCCATGTTAACCAAAATATTTTCATTTTATCTTTTACTTTTGTCTTTTGTTTTCCTTTTTGGTTTGATGCAAGGCGTTGAGACATTCATGTTTCTTCCATGTTGACCCAAAAGGATTTTCTTTGTCTTCGATCTCTCTGTGTCATTCTTCTTGCTCCATACATATTTGGGGAATGATCAAAGTTTTGAGCTCTCTTAAAAATATTGTAGCAAGAACATACCAACCCCAAATCCATGGATCCCTCATGTGATTGGAGTTTTATTTTAGGGGAAACCCCTCTCTTTCATTTTGCATAATGTAGCTTTATTTGGAAACATATGACTTGGCATAGGGATTTTTGAATAAAATCTAATGCCCTCTTTCTTGTTAGAATTTATAATTTTCTACTTTAAAGGAGTTACTCACATCATGGTGTCTAGCAATTTCTTTAAAGTGGGAGCATATGTTGGCATTGTTCTTTTGCATTTCATGTTTCATGGTATAGTCTTCTTGCTTCATGTAATGTGTATTTCTCTTTGTGGATGACATTGGGTGTGATGTCCTTCAAGAGTGTGATCTATCTTAGCATATTATATTCCTCTTAGTGCCTTGATGTGACACACCGCATCCCCTAAGGTGCAAATATTGTATTCTTTTATTGGTCCTCTCTTGGAGATATTAAGAACAATGTTCCCTAAATTTAAGACCTCACATGAACCAAGAAAGACTCCTTTGAACATTCCCCATTTTTGCATTTATAAAAATTTTGTTATATGGCCACTTTGTATAATGTACTTTGCATGCTTGTGGATACATCTTGTTTGTTCATGAGTTCCAAGCATACGAAGCTTTTCTTGCCTCATGAAGCTCAAATTTCATTGTTGTGTGGAACCTTATCAAAGTTATCAAGAGGTATAACTTTTGTATAGTTTGATGAGAAGTTGACCTAATGCATGACTTTCCCTTAGCCACTCATGCATTTGTGTGAGTGCATACCAGCTCCATGTGTATGTGTCTCACCTTCTTGGATTGCTCACCTAGTGGACAACCTAAAAAAAATTTGCCTCAGAGTGAGTGTGCATTTTTTGGAAAAACAAACTAGAACTGATCGACATTGTGATGGAAAAGTGGTTAGATCTTGATCCCCCCCTTTCTTTTACCTTTTATTTTCTCTTTTTCTTTGGAAGTGTATTCTTGTTCCTTGTTATTTCTCTTTATATCAATTTCATGTGTGTTCTTTTGTGTCTATGTTGTTGTTTTATAGGATATTGATCCTAGGGGCTTGATCAACCCTCTTGATCATTTTCATCCTATCTTACTGGAATTGTTGCATTTGAATCCCTCTTGATGTGAGTTTGTCTACTTTAGTGTGAGTTTGAAGAAATTTTCTCCTCTCACTAAAGTGGGGGATAAATGTGGCAACGAAAAAAGTATCCCTTTACTTTTTCTTACCCATTTGGGCACTCCTTGTTTGAGCATAATTTTGGGTTGATTTAGTGTTGTAATGTGTTTGACACATTCACATTAAATCTTTGGCCCTTTTGGATGAAATGAACTTAGTTGTACCTTATTTTAAGGTGTTGTAAAGTGTTGTCCCACATTTTCATACTTTTCTAGGTTTTTCATAAATAATTGGGCTTCTTTATGCCCTATTGGGCCTTATTTTTCATCCACAAACCTTAATTAATGCATCTTTCTCACGATAATCCTGACATAAATCAACATCCAATCATAATTCAGATTTTTTTAGGTTGCATGGCCTAGATTTTGTGATTTGGGACTCATATGCCACCTTGGTCATATGATTCCCACCTAGGTTTTTGGGTCTCAATCTGGATTTTGCACCATTTTAGGAAATTTATGAAATTGGTCCCATAATTAATGCCTAATGGGAATAATATGCCACTTCTTGTGTATGAGTCGTGTGTGGCCCAAAATAAAATTTAATTCAAATGCTTGGTGGGATTTTATCCTCCTAGGTCTGATGTCAGCTTGTAGTGTTGTAATTTTGAGAAATTTGGCATAAGCATGTATAAATACAAGGTTCTTTCACTCATTTTCACCTAAAATTTTTGTGAGAGCATATATCCTAGAAAATTTGAGTTCACAAGAGAATTCAAATGCTTACAAGAGGATTCAAGAGAATTCAATGGTTGATTATCAAGTTTTTTAGAGCATTATCCAAGCATCAAGCATCATGTCGAAGTCATCATGCATCATATTTATTTTTGAGCTAACATTTGTGATGTAGAGTTTTATGATTCAAGCTAGCATTCAACTCAAGGTCCATCACATTCAAGCAAGAGTCAAGATCTACATCGATTGGAGCCACTTCATACATGTTTGCAACACTTTATTCCTATGGTTTGGTGAGTTGCAACAATGCATTTTTTTCATTTATCATTATCCTTTCCTATTTCATTTCATTTCAATTTTTGATTACCAAAAGGGGTTTGACAAAGGAAAACCCCTTTCCACTAAAAAAATAACATTTTTCCCTCTCTTTGGTGTGTGATTTGCAGATCTAGGTTGAAGACACATTAAAGAGAAAGTTTGGAGAAATTTTTCAAAGTGTTTAAAGTTGTTAAAGTTGTCATATTGCATTGAAGATCATTGGAGAACATGTATAGGCTAGAAATCAATGCTTCAGATTTGGAAATCAAAAGGAAAGGACAAAGTAGATATTGAAGAATAGAATTAGACTTTGAATTTTTAGAACACCCTATTTGGATTGTTACACCACATCTAGCATATGACTCCTAGTATAGGTCAATTTTTAGACTGTTATAGATCTAGAATCTACATTTCCAGAAACCTATCCTTGCCCAAAAACCCTAATCTAGAACTAAATCACCCAGTTTGGTGAATGACTCCCAGTCAAAATTAAAATTAGTGTTTTCAAAACTTTAGAGCTTCATCTAGTCCACTTCAGGTTTCCAGGATCATACCTTTCATCTCTCAGCTTTCTATTTTGTTTCACATGCTTTTCTAGGTCATTTAGTGAAGTACTACATTACATTAGGTTTAGACATTAGGTTTTGTATTTCATTAATCTTTCCAAGTCGTAGCTTGGTGATGAACCCCTCTTTTGTTTATAATCAGACCCTAGGACAACCCTATTGCAAGATATTTTTCTCCTTTGCATACTTTAGATTGAGATATCCAAGGTTTTACTTCAATGAAATGATTGTGAAACATGTTTTTTCTCTGTGTCCTAAACCATAAGTAGCAAATCCATTTTTTTGGTGTTTCATTTTAGTGTCAAACCTACATTTAGGACATCTTAATTTTGATTTGGAGTGCATTATCATCCTAGATCTTTCTTTCATTAACATTGCATTAGGGTTTGCATTAGTTAATTTCCATCTAAGGTTTCTAAATATTGCATTAGTGAAAGTTCATATAGGTTACATTTTTGCATATTGTTTCATTAAAAATATATGAAAACTACATTTGCATTTAGTGTATAGATCATACAAACTAAAAAGCATTAAAAAAAACTAAACATGTATGAACTTGATACATATCTATATCACTTTATTGCTAGGGTCTAGTGAGTTGCAACATTTCATTTTGTTCATTCATCATTATCCTTTCCTACTTCAGTTCATTTCAAGGTTTGATTACCAAAATAGCGTTTGACCAAGGAAAACCCCTTTCCACTAATAAAAGAACATTTTTTCCTCTCTTTGGTGTGTGATTTGTAGATGTAGGTTAAGGGAACATTCAAGAGAAAGTTTGGAGAAAGTTGTGAAAGTGTTCAAAGTTGTCATCTTGCTTTGAAGATTATTCGAGAACATCTGTATGATGCAAATTAAAGTTTCAGATCCAGAAATCAAGTGGAAAGGACAAAGAAAATATTGAAGAGTATAATCAGACTTTGAATTTCTAGAAAACCCTAGTTGGACTGATAGGCCACTTCAGGTGTATGAGTCCCAGTATAGGTTAATTTTTATATTTTTGTAGATCAAGAATCTACACTGTCAGAAGCCTACTCCTGCCTAAAAACCTTAATTTGGGACTAAATCACCAAGTGTGATGTATTATTCCTAGTGTAATTAGAGAAATTTCCAAAGTTAGATTGCAAATAGCATAAAACCATTAAATCCCTAATAACAATGGAGAACAATGAAAGCAAGAAACATGAGAGTATGAAACAAATTCACCTAGTCTTCAAGCCTCCATTGATTCACCTCCATTGGTCTTCTCCATCTTGCTGAAAATGATATAATTGCCCTCAAATTTGAAGTGCAACTATAACCTATGACAAAGCCAAGCAAAATATTGAAGTAATGTGATTGCTCAAGTGCTCAAAAGCTCTCAAGCATACTGAAAATAACTTGTGTGTGTTAAAATGACTTGAGAGAGGGCCTTTTAAAGAATTCCAAATGGTGAATGGACGGACAGATTAAAAGTTGGTGAAGCCCTAAGATCAACGGCTAGGATTCAATGTGATAAGGATGATTAGGGTTAGGGCAACATTAGGTCAAAGTTAGGGCAAGCCTTTAAATGAAGGGTTGGGATTTAATTGGAGATAATCAAATCAATGGTGGAGAATAATAGGTAGTTGGAATAATAGAAATTATTTAATTTATGGAGAATGTTGACTTATGATTTAATTCATAAATGGGAATGAGACAAAAGAGAATAAATAATCATTTTAATTATTTATTTGGTGAGATGGAAAGTGGGCTAAATAAATAAATTTATTTGATTGAAGGATAAATGGTTAAATGGAGAATTATTAGAGGGCATAAGGACTAATTAGTGACGTATCTAAATAAATAAATGCAATTTATTTATTTAAATAATCATGGAGGAATAATTATGACATTAGGACATGATTAAGTAATTGAATTATGTGAGTAAGAAGCATGGTCATCGTATGAAAATATGGTTTGCAAGTCAAGACCATTTTTATGTGTCTACATTTTGCCCCTCTTTGACATGATGCAGTTTATCGCATTGTGTCAAAGAACAAGTAAAAAAAATATGCCCCAGTTTGAAAGTGAGGAGAGGAAGGATGACGAGGAGGTAGTGGTATGCCCCCTCGAGAGGACAGGCAGGTTGAAAGAACATGAGTGTGCTCTCGAAATGGATGAGAGGAGTAGAGGATGAAGGAATAGAAGAAATGTTAGCGTGGAAATCAAGGATGTGATGATGAAAAAGGAATACTTCAATATTTTGCCAAATAACATCATAGGCGTTGCGTAATCATCATTGGGCAGTAAAATGTGACAAATGGACAACAAACACCATGATATGACATAGACCAAGGTGTGCAAGGTCGTCCACTTTGAAGGGATAAAACATGGAATGAACTTGTAGAAAAATTTGTGGAAAATTATGCCTATAACATTGACATAATCGATAAAGCTATCTAAATACAATGTGAATGAATTACTCTGTGGAGTCAATCGAACGCTAATGGCAGCGAGCCCTTACACAGAAGGTTTTGATGAGAACGCATTAATTGTCCCGCCTTTGTCAAATGGATCATTAAAATAAAGATTCTCCCTACCGCTTTTGAACGACCCCTTAAACATAGCATTTAAAATAGGAGTTTCTATTGCCCTTCGAAAATATTGAAAATGAGTTTCTATCACATCCGAACTGCGGCTAGTTATTGAGTTGACCAAACTTGTAGAATTGATCATGTGGTGGACAATGTGTTGATGGTTGAAGGCATTAAAGGTTCCCAAATCTAAGGCAATCTTAGGAGGCGTGGGAGTAAAACAGATAGAGAAATGTTATTCTCATGCATGCCTCATAGTGTCTATGAGCAGAAACTAATGGCTTGTTGATTACATTGCTCATTAAATTTGGTAGACACTATGATTAGCTGATACATTTATGATGAGCAGGTGAAATAGTCTCCACGTGAATGGCTTGAGTCGGCGTTGAGGGGTATTGGTCTGTCAGCTGAAAGATTAATGTAGGGTTATGACCAGCAATCAAAAAAAGTGAAATCAATTCGTATCCCACACAAATAATGTGCCTTGAGCATAATGCTTGACTAAAAGTAGTCCCTCATTGATAACACTAGTGCCAAAGTAGAAATTCAATCCTCTTAAAGTCAAAACCATTAGAATTGGGATATAAAAATACGCATCATCAACTACTCGCTTTAATCTCATTGACTGAGCTATGTGCTCTTTGCCATATTTGTAGGTACATGATTTTCCTCACCTCTTGCCAAAATATGTATTGTTTTTTTTTTTGGTTTATGCTTGTTGTTTGAGACTTTAATGGGTGATACAGGGCATCAATCACAATTATGAAATGCTGATAGAAGAATGGCGACCTCCCAATTCACACGCAGCTGACTGAGAATAAATGCACAACGCTGGAGAGTGCAAATGGGTCGTGGCTTGGATTTGGTGCGGGTCAATGGCTGTGTGGATGCAAGATGCGTATTGCAGCTCGTGGAAATGAAGATCCAACCACTGAAGAAAAGGCCATAGATCTAAGTCATTGAAAGAGGTCTGCTATCAAAGCAAAAAGGGAAAATCAGTGGCTTGTGGATGCTGAGCAGTCAAGTTAAATCTCATTGGCCGAGCTATGACTCTAAAGAGAAGTCAGCAAAGGACGTGTAGAGATATTCTGCTAATGCAAACCACCCACATTAATCATGGAGCGAGCCAAGGCCAACATCGACTTCCTTGGCCAAGCAGCACATGCGTAATGTAAGTGTACGAGCGTGACAAGCTAGGGAGTTTCTTGTATTAGGCAAGCTAAGCAAGATGTTTCAAGAAGTTTAGCCTATAACCTCTGCGATCAACTAGATGCTCTATTCATGATGCTATGCAAATAGAATTTGTATGTCTTGAATGGCCCTACGACATTCTACATGCAAATCTATGGTACTTAATAAGCTTGATATGCATAAGGATGCTATTGATATGTTCAAGAAACCAGCTTGCAATTTTAATCTACCACATCTTCCATATTAATAACAAGTTAAATGCATCGAATCCCATTCTGGGTCTTTAATTCTAAGCTACCACATCTTCCAAGAAATTATTCAATTGGACACAAAGGGAACTATTTGAATCAACTTGCAGATATAGAGTTGCAAACTATTAATATGTGAATGTCGATGCATATTTAACGTAAAAGACTATATTAGCTTTAAGCGACATAGATATACACAACCATCCTGACATTAAGCGCAACCATCATATAATGGATCAATGATTGCCTCAAAGAAATATGATGAAAATGAAACAAAACTATAAATAAATGTGCTCAAAAGAAATTCGGGTTCACCAAATGTATTAAGAAAAATTTTCATGTTAGATTGCAAATAGCATAAAACCATTAAATCCCTAATAACAATGGAGAACAATGAAAGCAAGAAACATGAGAGTATGAAACAAATTCACCTAGTCTTCAAGCCTCCATTGATTCACCTCCATTGGTCTTCTCCATCTTGCTAAAATGATATAATTGCCCTCAAATTTGAAGTGCAACTATAACCTATGACAAAGCCAAGCAAAATATTGAAGAAATGTGTTGCTCAAGTGCTCAAAAGCTCTCAAGCATACTGAAAATAACTTGTGTGTGTCCTAAAATGACTTGAGAGAGGGCCTTTTAAAGAATTCCAAATGGTGAATGGACGGACAGGATTAAAAGTTGGTGAAGCCCTAAGATCAACGGCTAGGATTCAATGTGATAAGGATGATTAGGGTTAGGGCAACATTAGGTCAAAGTTAGGGCAAGCCTTTAAATGAAGGGTTGGGATTTAATTGGAGATAATCAAATCAATGGTGGAGAAAAATAGGTAGTTGGCATAATAGAAATTATTTAATTTATGGAGAATGTTGACTTATGAATTAAATAATGATTTAATTCATAAATGGGAATGAGACAAAAGAGAATAAATAATCATTTTAATTATTTATTTGGTGAGATGGAAAGTGGGCTAAATAAATAAATTTATTTGATTGAAGGATAAATGGTTAAATGGAGAATTATTAGAGGGCATAAGGACTAATTAGTGACGTATCTAAATAAATAAATGCAATTTATTTATTTAAATAATCATGGAGGAATAATTATGACATTAGGACCTGATTAAATAATTGAATTATGTGAGTAAGAAGCATGGTCATCGTAGAAAATATGGTTTGCAAGTCAAGACCATTTTTATGTGTCTACACCTAGTTAGCATTAAAACTAGTGTTTTTAGTGCTTCAGAGCTTCATCATCAATCCTCTTCAAGTTTATAGGTGCACAATGGTATGTGTAGGATCATAATGGGCCAAAAAGTGGCAATATGATGGGTATGTGGTCAATTTAATTATTTTTTTACCCAAAATTGATGAAACTAAAGGGTTTTAAAGGAGATTCTCATTTTTCCACCAATATAAATTATGCTTTACTTTGAATTTAATAAGTAATTATTATTTATTTTCTATTCAAATTATGACTAAAAAGTCTTAATTGATAGGTTGATTGAAAACATCTATAGCTTTCAAATGATATCACATTTTTTTGAATCCAAAACATACATTCTATGCTTCATATAATATAAGATTAAAAAATAAAAATGAATTTCATGAAGTTTTGACCAAGTTAAGGTGGTTAGACATATGAGTTTTTATATTTTTAAAAAGTTGTAATAAAAAATTCAAAATTAATTATTTACTTGGAAAAAATTACAAAAATATGCATCACATCTGCATGATTCCTCTACTTATATCTAAAAATATTATCATTTTATTGTGGTTAGGGTGGCACAACACTTCTTATTTTTCCCTAAATTGAAGTACCACTGCATTGAAATTTCAAATTTTCACCAAATAGATTTTTATTTTTTTAAACAAACCTAGTAGTTTAGAAACTAAATTGAATTTTCTACAGATTCTATTCTTATATATTTTTGAAATAAGATAGATAACTTATTCAAATTTTTACATTAAGTTGCCTAACTCTAATTTTTCTAAATTTTTTGCCACTTAAGGGCCTATTTTTTCATGATGATGCTGCACATACCCACACCTTTCATCTCTCATATTTCTATTATGTTTCACATGATTTTCTAGTTTATTTAGTGAATTATTGCATTACATTATGGTTAGACATTAGGTTTTGTATTTCATTAATCTTTCCAAGCCCTAGCTTTGTGGTGAAGCCATCTTTAGTTTATAATCAAACCCTAGGACAACCCTATTGTGAGATCTCTTTCTCCATTGGATACTTTAGATTGAGATCTCTAGGGTTTCGCTTTAATGAAATGATTGTGAAATGGGTTTTCTCTATGTCCTAAACCATAAGTAGCAAATCCATTTGTTGATGTTTCAGTTGCATACTTAAGTGTCTTGAATGTATACTTTAGTGTGAGTTTGTCGTGGTGGAAAAATCTCACTAATGTGGGGAAAAAATGTAGTAATGGAAAAATTATCCTTTTTCCTTACTTAATTTGGGAACAAATGACATAATATTAACTTAATAGTGCCTTGGGTTAGTGTTTTAATGTATTCTACACATTCACATTAATCTAGCCCCCCCTTTTTAATAAAGTGTACTTAATTTGTACCTTATTTATGGTGTTGTAAAGTGTTGTATTACACTTTCACACTTATCTAGGTTTTCATTAATTAATTGTGGTTAATTAAGCTTAGTTGGCCCCTTTTTTTGAAATTTAAGCCTTATTAACTTGACACCTTCCTAAGGATCTATCCCAATACCAAATAATCAAATTGCATAACATTTAATTTGGAAAAATTGAGGTCCTAGAAAATGGTGCTAGGAACCATTCGACTTTAGTGGTGAATGTGTCCTATGGACATGGAAACTATAATTATTTGTAGAAAGTACAAAGTGTGGCCTAATTTGGTCCTATTTTAGACACCCTTACACCAATTGCCTCTTTAAAACTACATTTATAGGCCACTAATGTTCATTATTTTTTATCTAGAGGCACATTTCACTCAAAAATCATACAAATCCTAAAAAATAATGCTTAAATCATTCATTTCTCAAAAAACCACCTCCAAAAACTGTATGTGGGACCCATTCGCAACCTTTGGCGAATGAGTCCCCTCTGGTGGGTCCCATTCACCAAGGGTGGCGAATGAGTCTAGTGCAGGAGCACCTTGTTGCTCAAATTGGTGTAAAGAGTCTAGTTAGTCATGATTTTATTGAATAGGTCCATGGTGGGCCATTTTCTAATTCTTTTTGTGGTTTTTTGAGTCATTAGGTGGTCTTAGGAGAAATATTGCAAATTTTCTAAAAGTTGTCAAATTATAATTGTTGCAAAATGCAAAAAGTGTAACTTTGAGAAGGCTAACGGTCATATAATTTGAAAGGTTGTTATAGGAAGTTGAATAAGGTAGTTGGGGATGGAAATTTTTTAAATAGATGAATATCATTGATGTAAGTGGTTGTTGAAGAATTTGATAAAAGGTTGTATTGGATTTATATTAAACTCACTCTTGAGGGATTTTATTGTGTATTGAGCAATCTAGAGATTGATTTCTAAAATATGGTTTGAAAATAAGGCAAGGGTTTTGATTGCTAAAATGAATTTACAAGCCATTCCACCTTTTTGTATCTACTGTTTCTTGGTGGAATGGGCCTAAATAAGTTAGGAGTATGTGTAGGAATTTTATTTATGGGTTGGCAAAGCTTTGTGTGAAGTTTATCCACACTTCCCTGGTAAAAAATCAGAATTTGTGCCTTTCGAACAAGGCTAAAGAGGTCGGTTGGAAGAAATAGATTGAGAAAAGGTGAGAACATTTTGAATTTGGTGTAATAGGTGAGGTTCAAGGAGTTTATGTTTTTTTCAGGAATAGGAAAGGGTTATTTGTGTGGAGGAGTATGAAACCCTAGTTGTTTATGGGTGAAAACAAGTGAATTTGAGAGAGTTAAAGAAGGAAGTGTGTGTGAAACTTGGGGGTAGCATAATAAAAGCATAAATTGAGCTTTTAAAAGTAGAAATAAGTCTGTTTGAAGTGGTTTTGGAATTGTGAGAGGTATAGGCATGAGAGTTTCAATAAGCCCTGGCTATTTGGGAAGAAAATGAGGGTTTTGTGGAAAAAGTTCTCAGTGAGTGAGTGTGGACATAAGAGTTGAATATTTTGAAGTTTTGGAGGCTATTATTTGACTGTTTGGTGGTTTCAATAGTTTTTTGCAAGTTTAAAGTTGTGTGTCTTTGGAAAAGAGGCCTAATTCAAGACTAGTTCAACATTGAAAGCAAGTTTTGGGATTGATGTTCCAAAGGAGTTGCAAGTAAGATTGAAACATGTGAGAGGAGGACTTAATGGGTGCCTAGATTGATTGTTTTTGTAGAAGTTGTTTGGGAAAATTGAAGGTTGTGTCTAGGAAAGTGGGTTGGCTGACCTAGTAGGAAGACTGGGTTGAAATTTGAGAACAAAACAAAAAGTGATTTTTTGTGTGGAAAGAGGGTTGGAGTCTCTTTGAATGATGACTGTGAGTTTTTGAAACCCTTTCATTGCATCAATTGGTTTTAGAGTGTAGCTCAAATATTCATGAAGGAGCTTGATTGAAGGTTGCAGTTGGAAGTTGAAAAGACAAGACAACATGGTGATGGAGATCAGAGAAGCAACACAAAGGAATGTGATATTCAAGACTACCTACAAGTGTCAAGGTAAGGTATGTACTGCGATGGTTGATTTAGGTAGTTTAAACAATTTGGTATCTCAAGAAATGGTTGACAAGTTGCAATTAGGGAGGGTACCTCATGAGTCACCTTATTCTATTTCTTGGGTGAATGGTGAGCATGCTATTTTGGTTAAGGAGAAAACTTGGGTTGAGTTTCATATAGGTGCCTATAGAGATAAAATATTGTGTGATATTTTTCCTATGAATGAGTGCCATCTATTGTTTGGAATGTCATGGATGTATGATAGATTTTCTTTATATGATGGAAGGGGAAATAGTTACAAGATCATGAAAGATGGAGTTACTTTTAACTTAATTCCTTTGGTAGAAGAGGATAGGAAATAATGCAAATCAAAGAGAATTATAATCCAGGGTAGAAGACAGTCATTCAAGCATGAGAAAAGCACATATGGTGAAGATGCAACCATTACAACGAAGAAGAGCATTGAGGTAGCCAAGATTGGCATTGGTGCAATGTTAATGAGCAAAGGAGAAGATGAGTTGAGGAAAAGGACTGAGTCAGTGAAGGTCAAAGATGAAATGGCCTTAAAGGTTCAAGTCAAGAATGGGAGATATGATGAAAATTAGTGAAGGTTTTTTTTTTCAATTGAAAGGAAAATAAGGTGTAGGAAAGTCAAGTACTGCCAAGACAGTAAGGAGCAGGTTTGATATGACAAAGTCTAGTGAAAAGATGTGTGAGAAGAATCTTGGGATAGAGGTCCTAGAAAGAGAAAGAGGTGAGAAGTATTCAAGAGAGTTTCCTAGTAGGAAATGGAAAGAAATATTTCATGAAATTACAAGAGGAGAATAATATTGTCCACTAATTTTAAAAGGGTATAAGGAGCAGTAGATGTCTAATGAAAGGAAAGATGAAGAGCAACTATTGATTGATAGAAAAAGTGTTGGAAGACCTAATGATAAAGAGGTCTCAGAAGTGAAGAGAATGAGTGTATAGGTAAAAGGAAAAAGAAGAGTGTAGATGGATTGAAGAAAGCCTTGAAGGGCTTGTAAATAATGAAGAAATTATGATAGGGGAAATATTGTGTCCCTTGTAGATAAAGGAAGATAAGGAGAAGGCAAGCACTACTAAAACATTGGAATTTAAGTCAAAAACCATAGAGGTGAAGGAAGATTTGATTCAAAGTCTAAGAATGGAAGATGCAAAGAGCCCATGTAGAGGGAAAGAGAAAGAGTATAAGGCAGAAATTTTGATGCATGTCATGAAAATGAAAGTTGCAAAGAGCCTAAACAAAGGGCTAGTGGAAGAATGTATGACAGTTGAGGAAGAAGATAAGCACATGGAAAGCATGGTAAGTGAAGTAATTGGCCCATTAAAGGGACAAGAATAAAGAGAGTATGAGAATACAGTGTTGATAAAGAGTTCAATGAAGGAGAAGAAGTTAGAGAATGTGGTAAGCCAAGAGGAATGGAAAAAGATAGTGGAAAAGTGTGAAGAGTATAAGAAATTTGTAGTCACCATGAATGGTGAAGAAGAGGAAATCAAGAATCTATAGAGGGTCTCAATGTTGAAAGATACTGATGAAAAGAAGCAAATAGAAATTGGCCAAGTGAAGGTGAGGAACGAAGTGATGATGAAGTCTCCAAATGAGATGGAGAAGAGAGCAAGTGATGTGGTTAGGACATTGGATTGTCCTTGGTTGATAAAATGTATGATGGGGCAATTGTATACTATTATGACAGTGGTTCTAAGCATAAAGAACCTAAGAAAGATTGTGAAAAGAAGAGTTAAGAGACAGAGAGTGAAGGGAGTCTTTTGCTAATTCCTTATTTTGATGATCCTGATGATGGGAGTTAAGCCAAGAGTTAAGATGAAAGGTGAAGGTTAGAGTGAAGATACTTTTGCAGAGAGTAAAGTGGAAGGGAAAAGTAAGAGAAGATGGATGGAGCTAATGAAAACAAACTAGAGCATGGTGATGTAGATTCAAGAGGACAATGCAAGAGAGGGGTTGTTAAACATTGAAAAAACTAAGCCAAAGGTCAAGATGAATCAAATGCAAGGACAAGAAGAAGAATCAAAGGTTGGTGAACAAAGAATTATTGCAAGTTCAAAGCATGAAGGCTTCCAAGGGACTTGGAAGGAATCTTATGGCCAGGTGAATGGTGTAGGAGCACCTTGTTGCTTAAATTGGTGTAAAGATTCTAGTTATTCATCTTTTTTTGAAAAAGGCCATGGTGGGCCATTTTCTAATGGTTTTTGTGGTTTTTTGAGTCATTAGGTGGTCTTAGGAGAAATATTGCAAATTTGCTAAAAGTTGTAAATTGTAATTGTTGCAAAATGTAAAAAGTGTAACTTTGAGAAGGCCAATGGTCATATAATTTGAAAGGTTGTTATAGGAAGTTGAAGCAGTTAGTTGGGGATGGAATATCATCGATGTAAGTGGTTGTTGAATAATTTGTGGAAGAGAAATTAGTAAAAGATCACCATTTTTTTATTATTTTTGTGTACTTCTCCATTACCAGCATGTGTATGGGTCCGTATGGCAGGGATTCACCTTCAAATGTTTTGAATTTGATAAAAGGTTGTATTGGATTTGTATTAAACTCACTCTTGAGGGGTTTTATTGTGTATTGAGCAATCTAGAGATTGATTTCTAAAATATGGTTTGAAAATAGGGCAAGGATTTTGATTGCTAAAATAAATTGATAGGCCATTCCACCTTTTTGTATCTAATGTTGCTTGGTGGAATGTGCCTAAATAAGTTAAGAGTAGGTGTAGGAATTTAATTTTTGGATTGGTAAATATTTGTTATATGTTTCTTCACACTACCCTGGTAAAAAATCAGAATTTGCACCATGCCTTTTGAACACGACTAGAGAGGTTGGTTGAAAGAAATAGATTGAGGAAAGGTGAGAACATGTTGAATTTAGTGTAAATAGGTGAAGTTCAATGATTTTATGTTTTTTTCACGAATAGGAAAGGGTTATTTATGTGGAAGAGTATGAAACCCTAGTTGTTTATGGGTGAAAACAAGTGAATTTGAGAGAGTTAAAGAAGGAAATGTGTGTGAAACTTGGGGGAAAAATAATAAAAGGATAAATTGAGATTTTGTAGGTAAAAGTAAGTTTGTTTGAAGTGGTTTTTAAATTGTGAGAGGTTTGGGTAGGAGAGTTTCAATAAGCCCTAACTATTTGGCAAGAAAATGAGGGTTTTGTGGAAATAGGTATTAATGAGTGAGTGTGGACCTAAAATTTGAAGATTCTAAAGTTTTGAAGGCTTTTATTTAACTTTTTGGTTGTTTCAAGAGTTGGTTACAAGTTTAAAGGTGTGTCTCTTTGGAAAAGAGGCCTAATTCAAGGCTAGTTCAACATTGAAATCAAGTTTTAGGATTGATTTTCCAAAGGAGTTGGAAGTAAGATTGAGACATGTGAGAGGAGGTATTAATGGGTGCCTAGATTGATGCTTTATTGTAGAAGTTGTTTGGGAAAATTGAAGGTTGTTTCTAGAAAAGTGGGTTGGCTAACCTAGTAGGAAGACTAGGTTGAAATTTGAGAACAAGACAAAAAGTGAGTTTTTTGCGTGGAAAGATGGTTGGAATCACTTTTAATTATGATTGTGATTTTTTTGACACCTTGTCATTGCATCAGAGTCCCTTTTGGGGGAATTTTCAATTTTAACTGGGAAACTCACTGACTTAATTCAAATTTTCAATGAATGTTGGCCTCTTAGGTCTAAATAGCGAGCAATTAGGTGTTGATGCCTATAAATATGTGTTTTTAGGTCATTTTTGACATCTCCTAGTCATTTTTATCAAGAAAATTTGAAACTCAAGTGTTGAAAATATTTCACAAGAAGATGCATTAGTCTTTCTACAACAAAGTTGAAGCTTTAGGATAGCAAGATAGGGTTTTTGTAGGTCTTCAAGCTCACTTCTCATTCAAGATCCAACATTGCAAAGAGTTGATTATGGATTCCTATGGAGAATCATGGAGAAATATATAGGTTGAGGAGATGCAACTAAACATCAAATCACACCCAAAAACTTGTTTCTAAGTGATTCCATCTTCCATTTTCTCTCTATCTTCAAATTTAAGGTTTGCATGTCATTAATATTCATTTCAAATGTTGCAAGGTTTCTTAGGTTGAAGTCTTATATCATTCAAGCTTCATTTATACATCTTATTCTAGCACATTAGAATAGAGTTTTGTCTTACTTTAGATTTTCCTAGTCTTAGACACACTTAGAGATAGGGTTTTATGCAAATTTCATTATCTATCCAAGGTTTAGTTACCAAATTAGGGGTTTGACCAAGGAAAATTTCCCATTAGAAAACAAATTATATTCTGTTTTGCATGTGTTTTTGAAGATTCAGATCCAGGATTCAATCTCGAAGTGTAGTGCAGGTGACAAAGTGCACATTTGAAACTTTAATTTTCATAAAATAAAATAAAAATGACTAATTTTCCATTAGTGGGTAATGAGTCCTACTGGAGGTTTCTGTTAAAGAAAAGCGTAGATTCTAGTACCCTTTTGGAAAAAACAAAATTTTGAGTAGAAATGGTGGTTTGGGACTAATTTTCCCAGGGTGGCAAATGAGTCCCAGTCGGTCAAAAAGTCAACATTTCTAGTTTTCCAGACAATCATTTCCAGTCCTCAACATGTTTACAAGTGCACACAGTCAATTATATAGCTTTTTGTTTTGTTTTACTTGCATTTCTATTCATCATTTTAGGTCTTTTGCATACAACACTGCATTTTCAAACAAGTTGTATTTTTTAGGTTTAGCATTGATAATTATTACCCATAAATTTTTCTTAAATCATTATTCAGGATGTTATCTTTTCATTTTTCTTAAGTCATGAACCAAAACTAGTTCCCAACTATCTTTTGTCACCTATTTCGAACTCACATCTTGTTTTGTTAGGTTCATCAAACCTCCCATTTTACCACCTACCTTATTTCTTTCCTTCGTTGGGTTGTTTTCTCTTGTCACACCCAACTTCCTTTATCTCTCAAAGTGCATGTATGAAAACAATTAAGTTATGAGTCAAAGTTGAGAAATTTCATCCACAAGTTATGCCTCGGGTGACATTGTCTAAGTTTTTATGAACTTGGACAGGGTTTTGTTAAGTTATGTGAACCATAGGTTTTTCTGCCTATGAAGGATTATATTGGCTAAAAAAAATTATTTCCAGTCTGGTGACTTAATTAAGATAATAAACAGAATAAAGCTAGTAGTTTTCCAAGTGAAACATAAATAGAAACTAGCAAACCATACATATGAAAGCACAAATAACACCAAAAAGAGATATTTTATTTTATGTATAAATGTTTTTAGATTATGCTAGTATAGCTATAATCTCTTGGCTCAAGTACAAAAACTAGGTTGGCAGACACAAAATGAGGCAAACAAAAGATGTTTCAAGTGCACAAAGTACCCAAATAGCCTCAGTAAGAACTTGTAGGCATTCAATTTGAGCAAGTGAGAGCAGGTTCTCATGTGACTGGAGGAATTGCACAAACAAACCCGTCATTCCTCACTACTCAAGTGTGCAGTAAATCCATGGCCTCCTCTAGAGTCTCGTCCTGGATGGCCAACGCTATGCAAATGGCATCAGGTACTAGCCCTGTTTGAGGATTGTAGCTGAGTTCATTTATCACCACCCTGACGCGGTGATGGAATTTAGGTTTCACCAAACATTCCACTACCCACATACCCTAGTCTCGACGGCCAGAAGTCTTGATAACTGTGTAGAAAAATCACTCCAGCATGGTGGTATTGTGCATATGATCTTGGCTCAGAAACACCTCTCCCAAGATGCTTGAGAGCACCTCTTCTTCCACTTCACTCTACACAATGAAGACTTCTTTGAGTTGATTAGAAATATGCCTTAATAGAGGATTTCACTCAATCTCTTCTAGAACAATGTCATCATTCACAAAATTTCTATCACTTTGGGAGCTCACCATATTGGATGCAATTGATGGTGAGAAAGAAGTGATGCTACTTGAATTTATAGAATTTTGGTTAGACATGGGTGCATTCATTTAGGATTGATAAGATGTGAATTTAATTCACATTTATGTTTAGCTTGTGTCGATTGAATTGCAATCCCTCACTGAACATCTCATACGTGCTACCATTTGGTTTACTTATATGTTGCATTAAATATTGATGAAATGATTTGTCCTTTGGCGGCTGCTGCTCAAGTGATGATCAATTTCCTCTGTCAATATCTATTCTTGGAAAATTTTCTAATTGTCTTATTGGTGTGTTATAAATTGAAAGTTTTGAAGTATGCAAACTTGACCTCACCTAAGATGCTTCACAACACCTCTTCTTCCACTTCACTCTACACAATGAAGACCTCTTTGAGTTGATTAGAAATATGCCTCAACAGAGGATTTCACTCAATCTCTTTTAGAACAATGTAATCGTTCACATAATTTCTATCACTTTGGGAGCTTGCCATATTGGATGCAATTGATGGTGGGAAATAAGTGATGCTACTTGAATTTATATAATTTTGGTTAGACATGGGTGCATTCATTTAGGATTGATAATATGTGAATTTAATTCACATTTATGTTTAGCTTGTGTCGATTGAATCGCAATCCCTCACTGAACAACTCACACGTGCTACCGCTTGGTTTACTTATACATTGCATTAAATATTGATGAAATGATTGGTCCTTTAATGGTTGCTACTCAGGTGATGATCGATTTCCTCTACCGATATCTATTTTTGGAAAAAATTATAATTGTCTTATTGGTGTGTTATAAATTGAAAGTTTTGAAGTATGCAAACCCGAGTGTTATGTGTACAACTAGCTATGTTTTCTTTGAAGAATGGGCTATCTATCTTTTATTATTGTAGTTTGATCTATTCACATTATTTTTATTTGATGGCCATGATTTTTAATATTTTTATTGATCATAAATGGCTATGTTTCTACTCTCGCATTAGTTTCATATTTATGAGATAGTGTTAGCCACCTTTTTTGCTTTCTAGTTAAAATAACATGTCATTTCTTTGAATGGATAAATTCATTACGATTTTGTCAAGGAGTTGTACCTTGATAAAATTATGAGAAAATTCACAAATGCAATTGTGTGCTTTTTAGAGTTGTTAGCAGATTCAT